>OVAN01013062.1:0-13174 GCA_900406275.1 Anastatica hierochuntica
TCACAACTTTGTGAAGAAGAAAAGATAAAACTTTTTGTTAAAACCATGAATTAATTAAAAATCTGCAGAGTACAACGTTTAAGTAGAAACAAAACAACTAGGGTTTTCCTAAGCTACTAAACCAAATGAAAAATACTAAACCAAAAGAAATTATGCTAAACAAATAAGAATAAAACTCGAACAATTAAATATCTCGGTTTGACCTTTTGCATGGTCGTAGATTTTCGAATTGCCGTCAGATTGATATATTATTCAACTATAGAAAGTTTATGGTTGTTGGGCCTTTCTTCATATGGACTAAGACATGTCCAAAGATTGATTTTTCTATGAATATTCAAGCCCAACATGATCTGTCTTGAATCCATATGTTTCTTTCGGTCTAATACCTCATGGATCATACCAATTAGCTCCTTAGCAAAACCATTAGATCGTGCCATGATCCTTGGCCTAGCTGGTTCATACCGGTCTTTCCCTCCCTTGATAGAGCTGCTGGTCATGGTTGCATCATGACATATATAATATTATATCATATACATAATATTAATTAGTAATGAAATCTAACATATCATTTAATTCAGGTTGTTTAGTTGTGTGACCATGTAGGATCTTATAATATTAACAATGAACTTTCCATAGATTATGAGAGGTCTCTAGCAAAACATCATGACCCCTAATATTACACGACTATTAACCCTTGACAGTACAACTTTATTTAGAGTAAGTACAAATTGTTTGAGGAAAATCCTAACAATCTTCCACTTGTACTGGAATCATCTATTCCTATAATCCTTTTGTCCGTATATCTCAATCTGACCATAAGGCAATAAATAATGCCACTCTCATCCAAACACATCACATTTATCAAACTATGATTTATACATATAAAATGACTGACTTTCACCTTGTTTAAGAATGACCATGCATATCTCTCTATCAAATCTTTGATAGACCCAAAGATATATGTCCTGTTATATCGGAGGAACAAATCTCCTCTCGTTCCATTCATGTTTTATGCATTTTACAATACACCCAATCAATGCCTTTATAATTATCTGTTATGGCTGACGTTTAACAAAGTCAAAATGAGCCAATGCATGTATAAGAAAGCATGACGAACTTAGATCAAAGGACTATACTCTATAGTTATAATGAAAAACTCTAGTGACATCCATATAACAATCTTGTAGAGTTCTCATAGCTGGCCAATCCAATATTATGTTTTCCAACACATATATCTATGAGATTTACTTTGATACAATATATCGATGATTCTATGAACTTAGTCATTAACCACCTCATATACTAGTCATTCATAGTTATTAATGTCCCTTCTTAATAATGTAACTATGGACCCAAATAGTTTATCTCATCTATCACTTACAAAGTTTCATAATCAAATCACGTACTTGAAGACCTTTAAGATGACATAAATTATTTTGCGACTATTATATAATTATCCATTAATCAAATAACACCACACATAATATGTTTCCATGAGCATCATATATATACCAAACCTCCCACTAGAATCAAAATCACATCTTCACAATTCTGGTTCTTAAAGCAGTAGTATGACTCTCATACTTACACACTTTAAGAAACCTTTTCACATGATGATCAACATTTGCATCATCAACGAATTTCGAAATGTAATCCAATTATGATCTAAATCATAGATATTGTTTATACAATATAGACGTCTCCAAATCACTTGTTATCGACTCCTCACTTCCTCAATAGATTAAGAACTTATCTTTAGTTCTTGTGAAGTCCTCAAAGATATTTTTAACTACCATCAATGTTCACCTAGATCTGAATGGTATTTTCTCCTCATACTCCAAGCAAACGCATTCTCGCTCATCAAATGTTGAAGTACATTGAGTATTGTCAATAACTTTTCCCAAGACACTGGTAGACAACTTTCCTAGAATCATGGATTTTGAACATATGTAAGATCTTATAACTAAATTATCTTCATATAGTTTGATTAGCTTATCTAGTCTATCTCTTTATATCTTTATTTCAAGAAGTAAGCAACTTTTTGCATGTCTTTTACCAAGACACAACTTCCCAGCAAATTATTAACAAAATAAAACAAAGGAACAACATTTCCATTGCGCAGATTTTCATCTACATACAATACCAAAAAGGAAATTATGCTCCCACTAGTCTTCTTCTAAATGCACAATTCTTTATTTTAATGAAATCAAACTCTTTGATCATTTCATTAAGACAAAGATTGTAACTTCAAGATGCTCATTTCAGACCATACATAGAACGATGAAGCTTGCATACCTTCCTAGCACAATCACGATATGCGAAACTTTTCGGCTGTGTCATGTACACATCCTTTTCAAGTATTCAATATGAACATATATTTCACATCCAATTGTCATATCTCATATGTAGCCGTGGATAGGAAAACCTGAATGGACTGAAGCTCTTCAATTAGTGAATATGTTTCATCATAGTCTATACTATGAATCTACTTATTACTTCTAGCAATCAATCCAACTTTGAATATTCGGATATCGTCATCCATGTCAGTTATTTCTCTTTCTTAAAGATACAATTACACTCGATTGTTTTAACGCTATTAAGTAATCTTCCAAAGTCCATACTTTTTATTGACACTGACTCCATTTTGATTTCCATGGATTGATACGATTTATAGGAATCAGAGCCCATATTTTCTCCCTCGTAATATGTAGGTTCATCATTCTCTATAACCAATAAATTATGATGATTTGTTATCCAAAACCAAATCTATCAGGTTCATGATGAGTCGAAACCTACGTACCTCATGTTCCACAAGTACAGATAAATCCAATTGATGTTCTTCCTAAGAAGTTGGAAAACCATCATGTGGTTCTCGAAAGATTAATATTTTACTCCCACAGGTTCCTTTCGAGAAAGACACCATTTTCAGCAACAAACATTTGGTTAAAATGGATAGTGAAAGTAATAATCTTAGGTATTCTTAAGACAGTTAATGAGGTAGCATTTATAAAATTTAGCTCGCAGCTTATCAGTAGTCATCTATTTGACATATGCGTCACTTTCGTGAATATTTTGTAATGACAAAGTAGGAATATTTCGTGTTTATATCTCATATTGTGTCTTTTCAACTGGCTTTGATGGAAATTTTTTTAGTGTAAGGGCATGCATTTATAGAGAATACCCTAAAAATAATGGAAGATCTATATGACTTATCATCAATTGAACCATATCCAATAAAATTCAATTTCTGCTTTCAATCTACTAGTTTATTGTGGTCTTCCTGGAGGAGTGAGCTATGAAATAATTTCACATTCTCTGAGACAATCACATAAAACTTGCTTATATATTTACCTCCACAATCTTATCATATATATTTAAATTTCAGTCCAAGTTGATTTTGTATTTCATTATTAAACTCCTTGAACATTTCATATGACTCAGATTTCGATACAATTCAAGGAAATTTGATCAATTTAAATTGTTCTTCCAAAGAACATATCAAAACGAATAGGAGTTGTGAAGTTTTGACACATTTTTCAGGAAAGAAAGACTACGTATGATATGATGTTTATAAATTTTGAGTGTCCTTAACATTTAAGAAAACTCTCATTACACTCAAAACAACATGCTCCTCAAACTGAATGTAATTATTCAATATCCATATTTTTTGGAATTCAAGTGAGTTTTGGCTCATCGTCCGAATGTCAATTATTTAGGTAAGCAATAACATTACTAATTATATCTAATATAACTATTGGTTGTGGATGACATCTTATGTCTAATCCAATAATATCTCTAAATTCAAAACCGTTTTGATAGTCTGGTCAAACGAACCAATCTCTTTCCATATGATAACCATTACCATCTACCTCATTCATGTAATTACGGAAATCCTGCTTGGCAGGCCCATCACACATCAAAATAAGTAGTGACACTTAACAAGATTGAAAAGACATCGACAACTTTATATTAATTGAGGAACAAATTTTAATTCAATTTTATATTTAAAATTTATATCGAATAGAAATCAATAAAATATAGCTTATACATATATATTATGCATGCTTAATGGGATTATAAATAATTAATTAATTTTAATAATCTTATCAAGTTTGAGTCCTAAGTAAACAACAACATTATTTAAAAGCACTAAGAAGGATCAAATCCAAGTCTACTGAAAACTTTGACATACTTATTGTTTTCAACAAAACCAAACCGAGTGATTTTCACCAAAACCAAGCCGAATGGCTTACATTATTACTCGAAGACATATATATAATATAAATAAAACAAACATGCAGAATAACAACACTATTCTTTTTATTAAACCGAATATATTGGTATCACAACCAATATTTTAATTATTTAAATTCTTACATTCATCAACTCACATACGTGATAAATTTTTAAATCAATACATCCCTTTTGTTAAACCAAAAAATTTGGTACAATTACTTATTTAGTTAAACAAAAAAAAATCCAGACAGAAGATGATATAGTTTTTCGTCGATCAAGTTTAACATCAATTACGAAAATTACTTGTAGGCTCTGATACCACTGTTGGTATTCGTACCGGATTGAAAAATTATAAATATTAAATATGAATTTAATTGCCAAGACTTATGAAAATAATTGATTTAAATCGATATTATTGACTATTGAATATACCTAGAAAAATTGCAGAAGAAAGGTGATTTGAATTTGGATATTGATGTTTTTGAGCACTCCAAGTGTCATGTCTCTACCGGTATTCTCACACACACAAACTAGAATAGATCGGGGTGCTAGCGTCATTGAGATCGTATTTTAAAATTTTAACGAACTGTTCGTTAAACATTTTAGGCTTTCCTTAACTTATAGTTATCTTATAATGAAGAGAAAAAATCTAATACTTTATCACGCACCGATTTCCGTAGATTCATGTATGTGAAGATGTATACATAATCCAATTATGTTTGTGATTGGATTGGGCCACTCGTCAATGATCCTGTTTGATCTCCATCATTGTTATCAAAGTAAATTGAAATTCTCCCATAACTCACATGCATAGGTATATATTATATCATATATAATACTAGGTTTACACTCGCGCGTTATGCGAGATTTTAAATTTAACCACTGGTAATATGAATTATTAAAATAGTTATAATAATATAATGTTCTAAAGATATAATACATACTATGCAAATTTACTATATCAAATAATTAGCAACATATATTCTTTTTGTATAATAAATTATTATGTGTCATATAACAAATAAAATTACCTGAAAATCTTTTAAGAAGAATATATGATTTTGATCTATCTCACGATCCTACTTAGGCTGAATTTTCTTTTATATTTTTGCGATTAGAGACCATATCACCAAACAACAAAAACTATAGATTTTCTATTATTAAATACAATATTTAAATTAAACACCTACTCTACTTGTTTATGTTCCTCACATTTTCGTATTTCTTCTTTTTGTATTATAACTGATTTTTAATTAAAATTATTATTTTCACATTTTCTAAATTTACTCTTTTTACAACTACCCCACGATCTCTTTAACTATTCAAATAAAACTATTATATGTGATTCTATAAATATTTTTGTGAAACTTGTAAGTGACTAATTACAAGAATAAGTAATTTTGCAGAAGTTCTACTTTGGACAATGTCGACAAAAAAAATTTCCGGTAAATATAGCTATGATTGTACATCATATCTCAATAACATAATCATATCATTCATTTAGTTTTCTAGAAATTTTTGAAGGCATATATTCTTTTTCTTCTTAACTTCTATCATTTTAAGTTTTCTATTTCACTACAAGAAAGCAGATGGTTAACAACGACGACATTCATCGTAAAATCGTTGTTAAATAAGCATAACGACGAATTCACGACGAAAATGAAAATGTTGTTAACTGATCGTCGTAATATAAAAATCATCGTAAATTCGTCGTTAACTTAACGACGACAGTATTTCGTCGTAAACTAATTGTTAATATTTTGTCGCAAAATACTCGTAAATTAACGAGATTTGAACGACGAAATTAGTTTCGTCTCTAATTCGTAGTAAATATGATGTAAATTAACTATTGTTAAACGACTAAGTTGAAGCACGTAATCATCGTTAAATCGTAGTTAGTTTATGAAGATTTCACGGCGCGTGTACAAAACAATCATCATTAAATCATCGTAAATTAACTACGATTTAACGATAAAATTTTTAATATATATCTTTAATTCGTTGTTAAGTAACAACGTTATTATGGTGATACTTTAATTAAAATTAACAAACAAATAAATAATTAATAAAATTAAAAATAGAAAAATATATATATAAATTTCTAAAAATCCTACAATATCAAAATAAGTAATACAATATCAAGACTACATAAATCCTAGATCTATGGATGTACTCCTCGATCTATGTCGTCGAAATACCCATCCGGGGGATTCTCCGGATCGATGGGCTACTGTTGCTGCTGCCCCTGCTCGTGCTGCCCCTGCACCTGCTGTTGCGGCTCGCTCGCTACCTCAGCTTCGGTCTGTCTCATCAGACGAGCAATCTCTGGGTTGTCCACTAAAAGGATCCCGAACATCTTGTCGTAGAAGCTGAACTGGCGATCGTACCGCTCTTGCTTCGACCGTAGATCCGCGATCTCGGCGTGCATGACCTTCATCTTGTTTTGCATAGCTGCCTGCTGGGTACACGCAGCTAGGTATGACGCCGCCGCCACTAGGACATCCTGAATGGATCACATCCCTAAAATTCTCCATTTTTTCTTGGGAGCAACCTGAAAAATCAATAGTTAAAATAATTTAAAAAAAATAATGAAAAAATAACGATTTACCTCTTCGAAAATCCGATCAAGCTCAAGGGTGGTCAGAGGCTCGGCCGGCTGAGCACTGCCTCCGGGCCAGAGCTGAGATCTCTGACTCTCATTCTCCATCCGCCTCGCCTCCACTTGGTTGTAGATCCTCTCCGACTGTGCATCTACGAACTGCCTGTTCTTCCGTTTGTGCGTTTTCTCGAAGACCTGGTTGACAGACAGAAGATAGCCTAATGTCTTGGCCTGCAACAAAATAAATGACATAATTAAGTAAATTAAAAATATTATATATAGTTTATTTAAATTAGTAAAATAATTCAAATTATACTATTTAGAAATTACTTACCATCTCAAAGCGTTGGCCAGCGAAAGAGATCTGACCAGAAGTGTGAGGCATCTGCTTCTTGGTGCCATCTGGAGCGGTNTGTGCCATCTGGAGCGGTGGTGTTCTGTGAGATAAAACACTTAGTCACAATCGATGCGGCATGTGCATCGCTACAGTAGGCCTTCAGGCTATTCCACACCGCTGTAGACATGAAAATGGGCTTCACGAGGTCTCCCTTCTGCCCGAACTTCTCCTTCCAGTCGAAGACGGTGTTGGCAAGCCTCAGCTTCATCCGCGCGTAGAACTCTGCCTTGACCTTCTCGTTGATAGAGATTTCCCAATGCCACTTTTGCTGAATTTTTTTTTTGATTAACACAATAAACATGTATTTGATAAATAAATAAAATAATATAAATAAATAAATATTAATAACATACCGCGAAGCACACTAACCACGCCCGCTTGATGTGGTCCAACGTCGTCGACCAATTCACATGCGGCTCCATGAAGTAGCCCTTGATAGTGTCGGACACGGAAGGCCGACCTTGTTGTCGATCCCGAACCTGCGAAAAAATATAAATTTACTAAAATTGATATAATTATTTAAATATATTAATTAAATTAAATTAAAACATACCAAAATGTCCGATCGTCTGTCTTATCGGGATCGAGACGAGGAAGATGATCGTGTGCGGGCTGAACAATGATGTCCTCAACCCGAAGATGGGTGTATGGAGCATTGGGCGGGACATCCAAGTCCGGATGTATGCCCCCATCGGCCCCGACTGCTTCTGGTGCTGTTGCTGGTATCGGAGGATGAGGGGATCCATTGTAGCAGCTGCTGGTGGGGGTGGTGGTGGCTGAGGAGGCGGTGGCAGCGGTGGAGACGGCGTAAATGACAGTCTCGCTGTAAACGTCGGTCTCGTCCTACTACTCGATACTGGTGTACTAGATGACGTCGAGGCTCCCGTTCTACGTGCCTCAACCTCCCGCTTAACGACAAACTTCAAGTAATGGAGCCGGATGACTTTTCTAGGAGGACCTATAATAACTGAAAAAAGAGAAATCTATAATTAAAATCTTAGGGGTTGATTGTACGGGACTTAAGTTTAATTTTGGGTGTGGCTGTAAAATTATTTAAAATAATTAAAATTATTTTTTGGCTTTAACTTTGGGGAATAATACTTTCAAAAAGAATTAAAATCTCATTATTGTGATTTTAGGAAAAATCACTTTAAAAAATCACTTTTAAAAATTTAGTATTTAGTTTAAATTTAAAAATTTAAAATCATTATTGTGAGTAATACTATGACTTTATCACAATTAAGAATTAAAGTGTAATTTAAAAAAAAAAACAACTTCCAAAACTTTATCATAATTACAAATTAAATTATAAGTTTGAATCCTAAGGCTAAACTACAAATTGTAAAGCTAAAATTCAATCGTACAACTAATTCAATTCCTAATCTATTTAGAATTTAAATATTGAAATTATTTAAAAAGATTATGTTTGAAGATTACCTTTTAGTAGTGGAGAGTGTTGAGAGTTGTTGATTTTGTGAGAAAGTTGGAATGAGCAACGAAATGGGGGACTTCCTCGTTTTTATAGACGAAGTGGTCTTCGTAAATTTGTCTTTAATTAACGACGAATTTGCGAAAAATCTTCGTAAAATCGTCGCAACCAAAAATTAAATATTTCGCATTTACGCACCAGGGGGAAAACGAAGAGTTTCGTTTTTTCGACTAATCGTCGTTAGGTAACGACGATTTAACGACGATTTGTACTTTTGTAAGATTTGTACCTTCTCGTACAAAGAATACTTGAGGATGTAGACATTTTAGGGTTTAGGGTTTGAGGTTTAACGACGATTTGACGACGATTTGGGAATAATCATCGTAAAATCATCGTTAATTACCAATGAGTTAACGACGATTCATGTAAATTGTTTCTAAAACGTCAAAAAATTCAATTTTTAAAAATGTTTCGATCAATCTAGGTTGGTAAACCTTGTATTTCTTAGAGTATTAAGCATTACAACATTTTTGAAAGAAAAAGATTTCTCAATATTTTCGTCTCAGAAATCTCTTTTACATTACAATGTTGTTTATATTGTTTTTTTCTTTCAGATGTTGTGTACTGGCCATGTTTATAAAATTTTGATGTGACGAAAACATGCATATATACTTATACTTATAATGTGCTTTTTGATGAATGTGTAGTTGTATAATTTGATAACCGATATTCCAATTTGGGGTTTAGGGTTTCATCTTACTTTTTCGGTATTTCGTCGTTAAATTACAACGAAGTAACGACGACTGTGTTTAGAACGACGATTGTACGACGATTGGGAATTTAACAACTATTTAATGACGATTTCTGTATTAACAACTAATAAACGACTATTTAAGGACAAGTTAACAACAATATTTAAGTTATTAGTTATAACTTATTAACTTAATTTTTAACTATGATCTATTATCCACCATTTTTTTATCACTTTCAAGAATCTGTGAAAATTTATATGGCGATTCAATTAAAATTAAATGCTACAAATGTTAAGAAATTTTTCGAATCGTACATATAGTAATACATATAATTTAAAAACTTTAAAATACAAGTTTCATTACTCCACTTCTTCCTCCGATCCATCTTTGTCATTTGGACTGTCACTTTCGTCGAATTCGTCCGTTTTTTCGGTTTCTGTTTCCTCTGGTATTTTGTTAAGTTCCCTGCTATGGGTATGAATCAGTAGAACGAGATATGTACTTAGTTCAGGAGAAGGCATCTCAACGGGTATATCGTGTTGGAGAGCAGATTCCTCTTCACGTTCTATATGACCTCGTGGCGCAATCTTCACGACGGATATTCAGTTTGTGCTGGTCGATGTCAAACGGGGATAAGAAAGGAAACTAACTTGTTCCGCTTGTTATGCAAGGATAAATGGCTTAAATTTGTTGTACCTGCGTCCCTTGTTAACATCGACGACTCCAAATTTGTTGATACGAACACCCGTGCCAGTTGTAGGACCAAACCACTCGCACTTAAAGAGCACGCATTTCAACTGTAGGAGACATGGGAATGTAACTTCTATGATTTCTTGTAGGATTTCATAGAAATCTATGTCCCCCCTTACGCAAACGCTGTAGTTAACGCTTGTGAGATGTCTGCCATAATCGTAAGCGTGGAATGCATATCCTCTTGTAAAATACATTGGTGCGGTACATATCCTCGCAAGTGGACGCTGTAGCATCTCATGAAACCACAGAGGGTATGATTCGTCCTCGTAATCAATCTGTAACCAAATATATAATATTAGCTAGCAACATCTTATTAAGTAAATGTATATCTACATATATAAATATACGCGCAAATATAATTAATTGTTGTTGCAACCAGGGAACAAAGTGTTCTGCTTTTCTCCTCTCGGCATCATCATCTGAGATTCCCTCGATCCCTTTGCGAACTTGAGTGACAAAAATACGAGTACATAGATATAGATTCATATGTACGTAAGACAATAAATATATGGTACCTACAAGATTGATTTAGAAATTTGGTCTATATAAATATAACCGACATATATTTACCTTTCCCACGGGTGTATTTCCTCACAGTTAAGAAGAATGTACGTATGGGCATAGTGAATTTATTCCTCACTCCCCCCCCCCCCCCAAACCTCTTTCACTCGTCCACTAAGCCGACCAATTGCGCAAAATATATCCGGTACTCCATCCATGGCATATGTTGGGGCGACGCCACCATCATCATATCGTCGTGGGGCTCTTTTGAGTGTCCTAACTTTAGGGGCAAAATAGTATGATGTAAAGTGAGATGTCTCCTCGGTTAAACTTCCCTCAACAATAGAACCCTCCACTTTCGCAAGATTCTTTGCTTTCCGTTTCAGATGTTTCATGAATCTTTCAAAAGGGTACATCCACCGAAACTGCACAGGTCCCCCAAGTTCCGCTTCTTGTGGAAGATGTATAGGAAGGTGCTCCATTAAATCGAAAAAAGATGGCGGAAATATCTTCTCCAAATTGCATAAAAGGATGAGAATGTTTTCATCTAGTTGGACTATTATATTTTCTGTCAACGTCCTCGCGCAAAGATCCCGAAAGAGCACCCATACTCCTAAAAACATCAAGATCCATGTGTATATTAGTATATATGGTGATCATATATATATATATGTTCCAGTTAAGATGTATACATTAGTACGTACGTACGTACCAGCAATTGCTTCATGCACATTGTCATAGCAAATGGTAGTAGCCGTTGCATAAACACATGGCAATCATGACTTTTCATACCTGAGAATTTACCTTGCTCAACACACCGTGAAATATTTGATACAAACCCATCCGGAAACTTGACTTCAGATGCCACCCATTGGAATAGCGTTGTCTTCGCTGAACTTGATAATCTAAATATAGGGACTAGCGCTTTACCATCTTTGGTAATGTGCAATTCGCTCCTTCCGCATATTTCAGGCAAGTCAAGACGTGATTTGTAATTATCTTTACTCTTTCCCGAAACATTTAGAAGTGTATTCATGATGTTATCAAAAATTTTCTTTTTGATGTGCATCACGTCAAGATTGTGTCGGAGAAGATGATCTTTCCAGTATGGAAGCTCCCAGAAGATACTTTTCTTATGCCACTTATAGTCTTCCAGATAACCATCAGGCATATTAGGCGGAACATGCCAATCCCCCCCCCCCCCCCNAGGAACTGTGTATAATGAACTCTAATAATCAATTTCCTCCTCTACTTGATCATCCGTTAGATACACTGGTGGAGGGACACGAACAATTTTTTCTTCCTAAATAGTCTTCTAGTTCTTCTGTACGGGTGGTTGATAGGAAGAAATTGACGGTGACAGTCAAACCAGTTTGTTTTCGTACAATGCTTTAGTTGAAACTCATCCATACGATGCATGCAGTAAGGGCAAGACAAATGTCCGTGCGTTGCCCAACCTGACAACATCTCATACGCAGGATAGTCGCATATGGTCCACATAAGCACTGCACACATCGTAAAATTCCTTCTCTTGGAACAGTCAAACGTGCGAACTCCGGTATGCCATAACAACTTCAATTCCTCTACTAAAGGCTGTAGAAAAACATCAAGTGATCGTTTTGGATGGTTAGGCCCAAGGACTAATATACTGAGAAATAGAAATTCTCTATGCATACATATCTCTGGTGGGAGATTATACGACGTAACAATTACGGGCCACAAAGAATACTGCCTACCTGATATAACAAATGGACTAAATCCATCTGTACATAAACCAAGGTAGACATTACCTTTTTGTCTAGCAAAATCGAGGTTTACCGAGTTAAAATGTCTTCACGCTTTTGCTTCTGATGGGTGGGTGATAGCTCAGATTTTTGCCTGAGATAACACTGCAAGCGCACAGATGTACGTTGTAGTGGTTCGGGATCGAATCCACAGAGACCAAAGAGTAGCACGAAGAATCAAGATCAAACAATGGGCTAAGTCTAGAAAAGATGTCTTTTGAGAGATGCAATTGTCGAAATTAAAGAGAGCAAATAAACATAGCAAGCAAACGAGGTTGTAAACAATTCAGAAAAGTGTTGGGCATCGAGTATTTCTCAGGAAAACATTTCATTGTTGACTTTAACACATATTAAGGAAGAGGTTAAAAACCGTCTTGAACTCAAATTCTAATATGAAACTGATCTACTTCCATAGCATCAGCTCCCTATGCACTAGAAACCTCGAGTAACTTCCGTTGACCCTCGATTTCTAGTCATGCATTACTAACATATTTGATAGGCTCACAATTCACTTAAATATCAACTTCCGTTGGCTTAAGAAGAATTGCTCATCTATAATTCTTTCAGGCNNAGAAACTAAATGATCAATTCAGTTTCATGCATTACGGTTAACTATAGACGAAGATCCATTAGATAATATCCCTATTCATGCAATCCTATATCAACAAATCGTGAATCCCCTTTGTGAGAACCCTAAACCCAACGATTAAACTACTCACTCAT
>OVAN01013063.1:0-13173 GCA_900406275.1 Anastatica hierochuntica
TGGTCGATTTGAAGAGTCATGCCTGGCATATTGATGCGCCACAAAAGATCTTTCATCTTATATGGCAGCTGGTGTCTGGCTACATAGCTGTCACACATAATTTGGCCCATCGAGGGGTCCATTGTGTGGACCTGTGCCCGAGGTGTGGGGCTTCGGAGGAGACTGTTTTGCATGTTTTCTTCGAATGCCCTTCTGCGCTTCAAGTGTGGGCAATGGTCCCTGCTTTGCGGGTCCCAGGGATTTTTCCTAGCTCGAGCCTTTATGGCTCCCTCGCATATCTGTTTTGGAGCTCGGAGGCGGCGAGAGTGGAGGGACACGGATCATATCCGTGGCTTATCTGGAAGGCTCGCAATGAGCAGTTGTTCCGTGGTGTCACATGGGAGGCGGCAGATATTATTAGTCGAGCTACTTCTGAGTGGCGGGCTTGGGTTGCAGCTACAACAGAGGACGCTCAATCTATGGTGGAGCCTGATCATGCAGGCCCGCAGGCCGTATGTTTGCGGAATATTTGCTTGGTGGATGGGTCATGGAAGTCGACGGACAGTCACAGTGGACTAGGGTGGTCTCTTGTTGGGCCGGATGGTGTCTGTACTTGGATGGGGTCGCGTAACCAGGTCCGGAGGATATCACCGCTACATTCAGAGGTGGAGGCATTATTATGGGCGATGCAGTGTGTTCCAGCACATTCTGAGATTCAGGAGTTTGGAACAGACAACCAGGACGTCATTCGCATGCTTTCAAATCCGATGGACTGGCCGGACTTTGCGACGGAGCTTCAGGAGCTTGCGAGGTTGCAGAATGCTTTCCAGCGCTTCAAGGTTTCTTATGTCCCACGCGCTTTTGTTTCGAAGGCGGATTTGTTGGCTCGTTTAGCTAGACAGCACCAGCACACTTTCTCTTTTGTGGGTTGTTCTATTCCGGTGTGGCTTGCCACACCATCTCAAGCTTGAGTAATAGAATGATCTTTAGTGTCAAAAAAAAAAAAATTAAACGGGTCAATGTGTATTAGACTATTATAGATATAAAATGGTACTTTCAGTTAACATGATTATATATTTCAATTAATGTATAACTTTCATATTATTAATAAACTTATAATTAATACAAAACAATAATACATGTAAATAGTCTCATACATTTATTACACACTAAAAAAATCACATAAAATATATAATAAAATTTGACAAAAAAGTATAATAATTACAAAATTTTGAATAAATATTTTAAACAATCTTATAAATATCGTCCGTGCAAAGCGCGGTTAAACCTAGTATATATGGGTTTTGTCAAAACAACACTACTACTAAATGTTGTTTTGGATTTTAAAATTTATTTCAGTGTAGGTATCATTTTATATTTACACTAGTTGGCTACCGATGTTTTATGAATATGTTTAAGTTTGATAATAAAATATTTTGTTAATTACGAATTTATTATGCATAGTATATATAGATGTTTATATGATATTAGTCAATACATTTAGTTATATGCATTTTAAAACCTAGTAATACGTCACATTTGGCATGTCATTCATTAATACACTATGTTGGTTTTGATGTTCGACTCCACTATAAATGTAGTATTTGTAGCCATAGTCTGTGTAAACGGCTCTATGTCAAACTGCGTTTTCTGGAACCCGATGTACGATGAAATTTGATCAAATCAGAAGAAGGAAGGACAAATTAGCTGACTATGCCAGGCTGTCTTTTCTGTAAAAATAGATCAAATTACGAGGAGAGTTGACCTCGTACCAAAGCAGAAGGAGGCAGAGTGAGCAAGTTCGTCATTAATGCATCTTGTCGAATACAAATCGGACATTTCGGAAAATATCAAGTAACGAAGTAGTCTGAGTCTAACGACGGTCTGCCAGACCGAGATCACGGGTGCTAACCAGGAAAGATGAAATTGGAGAGAAGACTTCTATATAAAAAAAAAGCCTCGACAAAAGAAAGATCAAGACAATTCTATTTGAATACACAAGAAAAATACCACAAGAAATCTAGAGAGAAACTAGACTCTTCTTGAATTTATATATTCTCAAACACTTGAAATATTCTTGTATTTACATTGATAGAGCCAACTTTAATATTACGAGATCTCCGACCTTCATTGTACCATTATCCTCCTTTTCTTCTTCTTTCTTTTCCACATCGTCTCTACGTTATACTGTATTTTTTGTCTTTTATTCTGAGCCCGATCACACCTTCAACAAATACAAAAGTACAAAATAGTATAAAAACTAACCAATGAGAAGACAAGCAAATTGATTAGGTTTTATAAGAAACCAAATTGGTAATACTTTGTTCAACACAAAAAAAAATGTAAAACTAAATGAGGTATATAATTTGTTGGATATAGAAATAAATAAAACAAAATCTGCTTGACAATATTTAAGATACCTATACTAATTCTTAACAAAGTCAAATGTCAAAAGAAAAGACCACTTTAAGCCTAAATAAAATAGAAAAACCAAACATTTTTAAAAACCAATACTAAGACTTATGAGTGTGACTCTCTTCAGCTTAATGTCTTGTATCTACAAAGAACCTTACATCTCAAAACCCTATCTTGAACATAGAATCCAGGCATCACCATAACCTTAACCCGCGCCGATCCACAGCATGATGATGATCTCTGCCTGTCTCTATCTGCAACCATATCTTCCATATAGCTTGGTTCAAACACTCTATTCTCTTCAACTCTCAAGATTCCTAAAGCTGGCTTGAACGAGAAGGCAAGCAAATGAAGCAACCACACACATTTTGCAGCCACAAAGAAAGCTTGAAGCATTTGTTCAGACCAAGGTCTTGTCCAATTCAACGTTGTAATGATCAAACTCATCTTCTCATCACAGAATCTACTAAACTCTTCACTGTAGTATTTTGTGCCCTTCTTCAATACCTCATTCCAGCTCAAGTTTCTCAAGGAAGCAAAGGAAGAGAAGTTCTCTAATCGATCTTGTTCCGGATCAAGCATTTTCGGCTTACCATTCTTCTGAAAAACGCAATTCTCGAAGTCTTGGTATACCGATTGGCTTACTATAGCTTCTAAGTGGTATTGAATGATTTTGGAATACTTTGAGTTGAATGATAAGTTGTGTGGTTGAAGGAGAGTGTTGATGTTAGCTATTAAAGTCGAATCTTCTTCATCGATCTCCGATACTAATGTTTTCAAGAACTGCTTTATCGACAATCTTGATTCCGATACAATCTGCAAGAATCCTTCAACCATTACTTCTTCACTTACTGGCATCTCTGAGTTCTTCTTCACTTCTGTTGCTTCTCTCAAAGCTTTCTTTAAACTGTCACAGTAACTTTCCAAGTATTGAAGCTTCTCACTTAACTCTCCTAGTGAAGATTTCATCTCTGAGACCTGCGTTAACGCAGCGTCTCTACTTCTGTTTGCTTCCATCAACTCTGTTTTCAATTTCTCAATACCTAAACCCGAATCCTCCTTTAGCACATCAGAAACATCATCTGATTTCTCAGTTCTATTAGGAGAATTGGTGCTCTTGTGCTTCTTCTTTAACTTGGGGAACAACCAAGACATCACACCTCCTCCTCCACGGTTCCTTGGCTGAGAAGAAACAACAGCCGAGTGCGAATCCGTTAAGGGCACAACAAGATTAGAGCTTTTCAAGCTCATAGTGTCAAACCCTGATCTCTGTTTGTTGTATTCATTACAAGAAGAGACAGATTTAAAGTCACCCGAACCGCAATTGCTTCTACGGGATTTATAAAAACGCAAAGGTGAGGAGGATACATGAGACTGATGATGATGATGATGATGATGAGAAGATTCTTGAAATGGCATTAAAGTCTTTCTTGAAGCTAAGGTTTTGCAAGAATCCGAAAGATAAGTTTGTGTCAAGTCTTGATCTTCTTCATCTCCATCAACAACATCCCAATTCTCAGATAAAGTTAGATTCTTATGATGATGAAATGCAGATACAGGCTCATCCTCATAACTCTGGTTTAGACAAAGATCAAGAGAGAAGTTAGCAAAAGCAGAGTAACTTCTGTTCAAATACAGAACAGTGTGTCAACTACTAAAGACAAAAGACAAAGAGGTTTCTACTAAATTGAGGTCTTTTCTGTTTGTCTTTAACACACTTCATAGCTAAGCATAGTTAACTAGTCTCTTAGGATGGGGTTCTCAGAGTCGGTTAAGAGACGGTCTTTTAATTTTTAACTAAAAAAACTAAGAATCGTCTCTTAAATATAACAGACGATTCTTAGATTTTTTAGTTAAAAATTAAGAGACGGTCTCTTAACCGAGCCTAAGAACCCATCGTAAGAGACCATGATTAATCATGCTCTTGGATTATGAGAAAACAAACAAAATTGGATATTGAAATACAATAATTGAACCGGATTAAACCAAGTAAATCTCGGGTTTCATGAAATTTTTAAAAATGGTATGTAAAAATTCCAAATTCCCATAAGACAAAAAGTGAGAACAGAGAGAGAGGGGAGTTACAGGAGTGAAAACAGGGTAATCATGAGGAGGAGGACGAGAAGAAGAAGTGATTCTGAGATTGTATGTAGAGGAAGGGCTTCTTGACTTTTGCATCACTTGAATTGCTTTCACCTTCACTTCGTTTGCTATGGCTTCTTCTTTCTCTCTTCTCTTATCTCCTTTGTTCATTCTTGTTTCAGAAGAAGTCATGGACCAAGAAGAACAAGAAGAGGAAGAAGATTAGAGAATGTAACACAAAAGAGAGAGAGAGAAGGATGAAGTCTGTGTGAGAGAGAGAGAAAATCCAAAGAATGTTCTGTCTCCTTTATCTATAAAGGAAGAAGATATAGAAAGAGAGCATGTGAATGGGCAGAGACAATTTTTATTATATTCACGAAAATACCCCCACTCATCTCTCTTTTTGTTTCTTTGGTAAATAAGTAAACATATCAAAACAGTTGAAATACAGTTTAAATAAAAATGTCGTTTTTTATTTGTTTACAAAACCTAATCATATGCCGAGATTCATTTGGTCTAGTGGTAAAGGTTTTGGTGCTGAGTATTTAGGCGTCTGAAGTTCGATTTCACCATGTTGCGATGCTCCGCGTAGGGTGTGGGTATGGATAGGCTTTGTCGAAGCCGATCCATCCGTGCTAAAAAAAATCTAATCATAAGTCATAACTATTTCAAATGCTTTTTTCATAAAAATTTGAGTAACAATTCATGTATATATATAAAGTAGGAAAAATTAAAAAAAAAATTAAAATTAGGAATAAAATCTTGTTCTAATAAATTTTTATATATGCACATTGTAATTGTTTTACATCAATAAAAGGTAAAAAAAATGCTGAATACAAAAAAGATATGTATAAGAAATAATTTTAAATTTTAGATAAAAAGTAGTAAAGAATTTCAAATTGTAGATACATCAAGAATAATAGTTTAAAACTAAATTTTATAGGAAATAACTCATAAATTAACAAGGATGTCATAAATCATATTGGAAAATGTGAGACCCGTTTATAAAGTCATAATAGTGTGTGAGGAAAGCTTAAAATGATTGATTTGGCTATCTATGTCGTTAAATTCCACTTATATTTTCGGTCACACATCTTGAGAGAACTCCACAGTTAAGCGTGTTTATGCTTTAGTAGTACTAGGATGAGTGACATTCCGAGAAGTCAGTTTCTAGAATCGTGCGAGTGAAAACAAAACACGGGGAAATATCGCGTGGTGATTGCAGGGACAATAAATCATGACTTTAAAGCCTCCTCGAGATAACGCTTCCGACCGTTGGATATGGTGGGCCGGCGGATCCGAAGAAAGACGTAGGAATACGCGGAAGGGCAATCAGAGCGTTACAAAAAAACTCACAAATTTTGTGGATAACAAAAACGCCTTTTAAAGAATAACAAGGAGGTAATTGGAATATATAAGATTACTTTATTGTTACATATAACAACTCTAAATGATCATAGGACAAACCTTAACTAAAAGCTAATAAGACTTTCTGACAAAAACAGGATTTGTTTAGTAAAAGATAGAATTGTGTGTGGGACTGATCATTTCTTAAGAGTTGTTTTGCAATAATGTTGTAAAGTTGTTTACATCAGCAAGAAAAGAAAGCCTAGAAACTAAGAGAAAAAATATATATATTAAGCTATTAACAATATAATGATGAAACATTTGTTAAGTAATTGTGTTTAACTTTCAAAACCAAACCAACCAAACACATATGTAAAGTACAAAGTGCACCTAATATAGCCTTATAGTTAGCAAACCCTCCGCATGCGTAAAAATGTTTGCCTTGTAGCCTTTTTGCATTTTTTCCTAGCCGATTAGCCAAACTCTTTTTCATCTAAAGAATTTTCCTTAGCAGCCCAAACGAAAAACAAGTTCAATACATAAAGCCGGCAAACATCTAAATCTTTCCGGAGCAAAAAGTAGATGAGGTTAAAAGAATGCCTTTGGAGTCATAACACGGATAGAAACATACTACAAAGACATAAATAAGAAAGTAAATGATATCTAGAAGAAGAACAAGCTTATTTGTTTGTTTTTTCACTTCTTTGTTACAAGCTTATCACTTGATCAATATTTTTCGTTTCTAGACATATCAAATAAATGTACGTGAATTTTTATGGAGACAAAATGACATATCAAATAAATGTACGCGAATTTTTAGTAAAAAATTTAAAATTTAAATTGTTATATTTTTAATTTTCGTAAGCACAATATACATAAATCATTAAGTGTGCGATGTTGTTTTGTCTCATATCGGTCACAAGAGTTTTGAATAGTACTAAACTTACAATATAAAATGAGTCTAAGATGTTTACTAAGAAAACATCTTTTGATACTTTTACCTTCAAAAATATCGAACCGAATTATTATTTTACCTTTTTTGGATTCGAAAATAGTTTGAACTGAGTTAAAACATAAGAATTTTTTTTATTGTTTAGTTTTCATTTTTTTTGAATAATTTGAGCTAAAAGCAAACTAAAACCGAATTGTTTAACATCCCAATTCTCAATCATGTCGAGAACTGGTCTGAAATTGAAATTAACTCGAATCGAAAAATTATCAGTTTCTGTATAAGTCCTATTAGTCTTACCCGAAAAACCTAGACCTAACAAGAATCTAACCGAAACGAAAATCCAAATGTCCAACTTTATTATTGTATTACACATAATGGTGTGATATTATATTAATATATGTTTTTATTTAGAAAAAGTAAAATATTTGATGTGTATTATGCATATAGTTTACCATGTTATTATATAGGTAGTTGATTTGCCGGGAAAAAAAATTATATAGATAGTTGATCTACCAAATAAATTGTATAATGTCTAGCAAGACAAAATCTAGTACTAAGTGATTTACGAAAAGTAGCTTGTCCTTACTGCAAAAAGAACAAGATGGACATGACTTGTTTTTTGTCTACATTTATATACTCACTAAGGGTGAAATTGATTGAATGATTGAATCCATCACATGTGACCATGTACCCAAAGCTATTAATTACATCACTACAAGGCCCATTTCTTTTTTTGGTCGACAATCCGGATCACAACGGATCGATCCGGTGGCCCTTAACCCCACACGAAAAATCGGATTACAACGGGCCGATCCGGTGGCCCTTTAAACCCCACACAGAGCAAACTCGCTCAAACGCGAATGCCGGGGTTCGAAACCATGACCCCGAATTTGATGAAGAGGCGCCTTACCACTAGGCTAAAAAGCCCTCTTCATGCTCATTTCTAAGATGGATATAGTCAATATTTTTGAGAAACTGATAAAGAGTTTCTTATGGATGATGATACTCTTAGTATGAATCAAAGTTGATGCTCTTCAAAAACCATTAACATACATATATATATATTTTGAATAAATCCAATAATTAACTAAGTTAAACACTTTTAGATTTGAACATAACAATGAAACTAATCAGCAGACTCATATTTTACTAAACCCATCTCTTCTGTGAACTGGATGAATCTCTTGGGGTGATTTGAATTGGCTTTCTTGGTTTCTTTGGATCACTGGTAGAAGTAGCCCGCCTCGTCTTCGAAGAAGAAGAACCTGAGAGAGGCTTTCGGTTAGTCGATGGACTAACTAATGAAGGCGGCTTCACGGATTTTGCAAGCGAGGCCGAGGATTTAGCTGGCGCTGATTTATGAGTTTGTACCAAAACTGATGGTTCCTCTTTCACGGAATCAACGCGAGCATCCACCAACGCAGCTCTTTGTGGTGTGTTTGCAGGCCCTTCTGAATCAGAGGATGAAGAAGTTGCCGAAACATCCATATCATATAGAACATTTTCCAGTCTCATCGGGAATTCACGCGTATCTGAGATTGCAGCTGGATAGGAAGATCTCCGGAGCCTAGTGAGCTGTGTGACCTGCACATTTCACAGCGGTTGGACCGTAACAAAAAGGATTGTCTTAGATGCTAGAACACCTACAAGGTTGGTCAAGTTTCTCACCTTCTCTTCTAACACCAGTACGTCCCTCTTGAGCTTCTTAATAATCGTCTTCTTCCTACGAATAATCTCTTCAAGCTCCGTTTCTCGCTGTCAAAGAGAAAAGGAGAAACACGTTTGTCAAAAGTTATAAGAAGAGAATAAAAACTTGACGACAATTGGAGAAAAAAACGTCTTTTACTTTCGAACCAGCTTTGTTGGTCAAGTGAAGAAATGAAGTTAAGTCCTTTATCGTCGCATCTTTCTCTTGACACTCCTTTCTGAGCGAAAGCATGTCTTGGTCGAGTGAAAGACTATCAAACTGCAACAAAAACGATTAAACGAAACTGATCTTAATTTGCAATGAAAACCAAACAAGAAGATCCACCACAAAGAAACAGGTTGTATCATTATCAACATACATGAATCTCTGCAGCAGAAGTAACACTCGAGCACCAATCTGACATGTCGGACATACGCCTTTCCTCTTGCTCAACATTAATCACCAGATTTGTTGTGGGAGCTTTATCCTAAAACACCAGAACCAGTGAGAAGACATGATCAATTGGATTCATAGCGAGATGCTTCAATGATTGCCATGGAAAATGCAGACAGCACACATACCCGAATAGCAGATGATGGATGAAGATGATGTTCATCACATAGCCAACAACCACAATCTACAAAATTAATCTTCCCTGATCCGAAATTCTCCTTGAGAGTTGACTGTAAACCATCATGATCTAAGGCCTTGGATCCATTATCCTTGACAAGATTTAGCTGCTGACACAGATCATCAAGCTTTTGCTGCATACTCGAAAGAACTTGATCCTGAAAACAACACACCATTCATCACAACACATTTCTTAAGAATCCAAACACAAAACGGATCAAAAAGGTTACAATTTGAAATCAAGAACATGACTTATAACAGTTTGATCTGGCTCAAGTACAGGACTTGAACAACTTATAAATCACTTAAGCAGAGAGATTTGAGTGATGAAATTCAAAAAAGAAGTAACGGAAAGTGAAAAGCATAATTGAACAAGATCATCAACTAATGTCATTAACAAAACATTCCGACAAAAACGCTCTTAATCAAATCAAGAATCGTTAAAGGAGCAAACTTCAACGAAATTTTCTCAGTCCCAAGCAAAGATATATAAAGGGAAGGTGTTACGAACCCTGAGATCAACAGATCTCCGGAGCTGCCGAATCACACCGTTCTTCTTCGATTCGACGGCGGCGACGCCAATGACCGCCACAATGAGGAGCCTTTGGAGTGGCGTAAAGAGCTCCCACGCGAGGGTTTCCTCTCGGGTCAACCCGCCGATGGATCGCGCCGAGCTGGCGTCGTCGGAATTGACGAAAAGACCTTGGAGAGATACGTAAGCAAGCGGCGGCGGAGACGATTCCAGTGGCTGGTAACGACGGGTGAAGTGGCGGGTTGAGAGGCGGCGAGCTGACGGAGGCGGAACGAGAGAGAAAGGGGTGAGGTGGACTGAAGTGGGGGGAAATGGGTATGACCCAGGATCCGAATCGGGTTCCTCCATGGGAAGAGAGACAGAGAGAGGAGGAGAGATCAAACGAGGAGGCTATAAGAAAACGTTTCGTCTTCAAAGGTGACTTCTTTTTTTCATTTCAATTTTGTGTCTTTTGGATTTGGAATTTTGCTGTTTTGAGTTCAAATTTTTTTTGTGAGTTCCCACCGTAAGGAAGACGAAGCACTTGGAAAGGTTTAACGTTGGGTTGAACATCTGTTGGTCTACAAATTTTGCCTTTTTTCTATGGACATTTCAATTTTAAGAGTTTTTTTTCATACAACAACGCATTCGGTTTTTCGGTTTCATTCGGTACGGTTTTCGAAAACTGAAACCACTCGATTTTTGTAAATATTTTGGTTCGATTTGATTAGGATTTGATACCAATTGAGTTAAGTAACCATTTAAGTAATTATTTGTTTATATGTTTGGATATTTTTGATTATTTTCATATATTTTTGAATATATTTTCCGTGGTTTTGATTTCGATTTGGTTCGATTCTAACTTTGAGATTTTTTTTCAGTTCTCAAAAAGTGAAACCATTTAGATATTTTCGAAATCCACTACATTTTTGTTTCAGCTTTTTTCCGATTTTTTTGTTCAGTTCTTCGATTTCGATTAATATATCCACTCCTAGATTTTGAATATTGTAATGAAAGGTAGATATGATCGCAACTTATCACAACACCTAAGCTTATCACAACCAAATAGGTTTGGACATTCGGGGGGTTCATCCGGATTCGGGTCGGATTCATAACTTTAAGGGGGGGGGGGGGGGGTAGTGGGAGTGTGATTTCACAAAGTTGATTGATTTTAAAATTTCAAAGGGTTGTTAAATCTGTGAAGAGTTTTGTTGAATTTGCAAAGAGTTTTGTGTATTTGAAAAGTCAATAAAAAATCTTTAGTAATAAGGATTTTAAGAATTCAAGGTGTATATGAAGTATTTTGAAAATCCTGTTTAATGAGTTAATTGTTGGGAATCCATGTTCCAATAACACTAGATTTTAGTTGAATTATAAAATCAACGAAAACCGGACTTTTTGAATAACAATGTATTTTGGGTAGACATTTTAAATCATCAAACCAATAACAACAGATTTTATCAAGATTGTTACAATACATAAACCAATAACAACAGATTCTGAAAAGTTTAACAATCATTCAAAATACAACAACCAATAATCCCCCTTAAATGTCATTCGGGTTTTTGAAAAATTCGGATCGGTTCGGTTCATGTTTTACGGGTTTGAGTCGCGTTTTGTAAAACAATAAAAACCCGTATAGATTCGATATTTTTTCGGATTCCGATATTTTCGAGTTTTTCGGGATTCGTGTTTTAGTGTTCATGTTTTTTTCCGGTTTCTTCATTTTTATCGAATTTTTCGGCTTTTTCAAATTTTTTCGAGATTTTTAGTTTTAGGGTTCGAATTCGGCTCGGGATTTTCTGATTTTTCAGATGTTTTGGAATTCAGATTTGGCTAAGAATTTTCATATTAACATAGACAAATATATAGACATAAGAGTATAAGGATAGGAGTGTATCTATTTGTGTGTATAAATATTCCGACACCCGTATACTACTTCATGTTTTTGGTTCGGTTCGAGCGAACTTAAAAATCCAAACTTTTGACATGAAATCCGATCAGGTTTTTCAAATAATGGTCCGGATTAGGATACGGTGTTCAGGTTCGGTTCGGATTTTAATTAAATGCCCAGGCCTACAGTTATATATCTTTCTTGAAAAAGAAGAACTGTCGGCCATTGATTAATGGGCCAACGGTCCACATAAACCTTTACCCACAAGTAACTGCGCAAACCAACTTTAAATAAATAGTACCGGTCGATTTAATCATTAAACTGTACCAGTCGCTCCATCAATCTGATTGATTTGCTTCCTTTTTTCTCCCTATTCAAAGTCTCGAATTCAATGAATACGGAGGAGATGATAAACCTATTATCAACGAGGCCAAAAACTTGGTTATTCCTCTTCTTGTTGTTTCTTCTTTGTTTCGCAAAAAGTCATTCGGATATTTTTCACACAAATTAAAAAAACTTGATACAAATTAGGTTTTAGGTTAATATATGTAATTACTATCTTTTAAATTAGGGTTTTAATGAACCAGGTTTTTCCAAATCTATTGTTCGTGAATTGTTGTTTCCATAGACACGTGATTACCGGTCTGAGTCTACTATAATGCTTATCACCAGTGGTGAGGCAGGAACAACTAGTATACTTTCTGAGCTAGATCGTTTTCGATGCAACGCTCTTCTCGTGGTTCCTCTACACTCGCTTCAAAAACAACAACTTTTTGTTGGGCGCACATTATGGATTTGAGGACTTAGAGGTGATTAGGGCTGGACAAAATATCCGTAATATTTGCTACGAACCTATCGGTAATTTTTCGAAGCAAAGCAAATACTAAAAATTGATATCCGTTAAAAACGGAGCAAATCGTAAATACTAAAATTTCGAAAGACATATACTGCTCCGACATATATATAAATACATATATGCAGATGATTAAATATTTATAAGTTTGTATAATTATTATCTCTTTATATAAACAAAATACATTTTATTCATCAAATTAATTATAAAATATTAAATTAAGAAAGAAATGTATAAAAAATAATAATATATGGAACATTTTTGTTTAACTTTATTATTTAAATATTTTTAAGTAGTTTTAAAATGTATGGAGCAAATAATTTTATTTATTTTCTACTTGTTAGTTTATATTATGCATAAATTTTCTTTTTTTTGATTAAAAAAGAAGGGGTGATTTCAAAAATAACCCACAAATCTTGGTCAATTGCAAATCTAACCATCTCTCTCTTCATTTTTCAAAATACCATATTTTACTCTTCTCCAAAACTCATATTTACCACAAATGTCATTATTTACAAATTATTTAATTAAAAATATAATTTTAAAAATACAAACACACCCTTATCTTCTCCAAATATTTACCAAAATGCCATCATCATCAATTTTTGTCAACCACCATGAACAACCAAACTCAAGCTCTAAATGCTACATTTAAAGCTAATATCTTCACATTTTAGCTCAATGTTTGTTGCAAAATCTCATTATATCTTACATTCTCTCATTTTCAAACCAAAAAACTCATAAATTTTCGTTTTAAAAAATTTCAAGTTTCGGAATCTCGTTTTTCCGGCGATTTGAGCATAGATAAGGACACAAACATCTC
>OVAN01013064.1:0-13173 GCA_900406275.1 Anastatica hierochuntica
TACCACAACCCCTAAATCTAAACTATATACCTCAAAACCTAAACTATAAATGTAAAGTATATAAAATGTTATACTCCAAACCCCAAACCCTAAACTCTAAACTTAAAAAATATACCCCAAAACATAAATTTAAACATCAAATTTAATATTTTTCAGACTTAATACTAATTTTTAAACATACTAAAAGTTTAATTTTTAAACCTTATTCTCAATTACATATATTGTTTGTGACAAATTGATGAGATTTTAAAACTTTAATCTCAAGTTTTAATACTATTTAGTAACAATATAATTGTATTAAAACATGATAAAACAAAATTTGGTTAAGAATTTTTGTAACAAATTTGTTAAAAAAACTGTAGATATCGAACAAAAATAATCTTGGACATATTTGGCGAAAACATTTAAATGGTATAACCACAACTAAACTCATAGCTTTTTGAAAATCCTGAATGTCTTATGAATTCTTCATCTGAAATCTAATGGTGGCAGCTCTCTCATCTCTTTCTTCACTCTCCCTCCACATTCGAGCCTCACCACCTTCTTCACGAAACCTGGCATCTCCTTCTTCCTCAAGCGCCTTTCAAATTCCTCTCTCTTCTATACCCCCTCATATCAAATCGAGACATTCACCTGTAAGTCTTGTTCCGTCTCTAAATCTTGACGAAGAAGCGGACGAGATAATCTCTCTCTCTCTCTCTCTCTCTCTCTCTCTCTCTCTCTCTCTCTCTCTCTCTCTTCTTCGTTTTGGGAGACATAGCAATGGCGATGTAAGCTTCGAACTAATCTTAATCCCTCAGATTTCGTTGATATGATTTCACCCAAACCCTATATCGAAAGGCGTCTCCTTCGCGAAAAGATAATAATTTTGGTTTTGTTATCTCTGCGTTTCTGTGACAACACTATTTGCTTGAATCCCTAATCTATGTAACTCCCAATCAGCTAAAACTAGGAGTTGTCGGTAAGTCGATCACTCCCTTATATTTGAATTTCAAAGAACCTAGCTCTATTACTCCTATGCATCAATGGTTGATTATTGTGACCTGAGAACAATGCAGATCTTCGAGTACAATGGAAGTGCCGTTGTAGCTATGGTTGGGAAGAATTGTTTCGCCATAGCTAGTGATCGGAGACTCAGTGTGCAGCTACAAACAATCGCCACTGATTTCCAGAGAATCTCCAAGATCCACGATCGTCTCTTCATCGGCCTTTCTGGTCTCGCCACCGATGTGCAAACACTGTACCAGAGACTAGTGTTTCGTCATAAGCTATATCAGCTTCGTGAAGAGAGAGACATGAAGCCTGAAACTTTTGCTAGTCTTGTCTCCGCCATTCTTTATGAGAAGAGGTTGTTGCATGTGTTGTGTGTTCTTATTTAGCTGGCCATTTTAGTTTACCTGTTGATGTTGACTCTGCCTCTTGAGAGTCAAATTTTGATTTTGGTTTAGGATTTATTTGCTTAGTTTGTCTCTTGAATCATGATTTAGAAATATAATTGGATTGGTTGCTTCGTTTTCAGATTTGGTCCTTACTTATGTCAACCAGTGATTGCTGGTTTGGGAGACGATGACAAGTCTTTCATTTGCACGATGGACTCAATTGGAGCCAAGTATGTTCACATCCTTCCTTGGTTGCATCTCCGAATTGTGTGGATATAGTTTCCATTTTTAATGCCCCTTAGCTTGATTCGTTTCGTGTGTATAAATCATGTCACTTGTATCAACGCCGTTTATTTTCCTGTATGTTTGGAGATATTGTTGGAGTGTTGTGCATGATGACTCAGTCATATGAGTCCGCAATGTTCATGATTCTGTTCTCTTTTCCTCGTGTTGTTTGCTATTTTAATTTGTTTCAGTTGGGCTTGCTCTTTCTGTTTCGCTACTCATGCATTTCTTTTGTTTCTGGATATAACAAGTAAATGGCGGAGTTCATATAATATTTGGTTCTATCGTAAATGCAGGGAGTTGGCTAAATATTTTGTTGTTTCTGGAACTGCTTCATAGTCGTTGTATGGTGCTTGTGAGGCAATGTTCAAGCCAGATATGGTTTGTCTACTAACAACTTTATTTTCTGTTGTTCTGTTACCAAACCTATTCAATGCAAATGCTTTGATTAGCACAGTGGTGTATAGCTATTTGGTAGGTTATGGTTCAGTGTTATTATATATGCAAGTATAAGGTAGCATGATGTCCATAGGAATCACAAATAGCAGTTGGTTTCCTCGTGGATATCTTCAACTTTCCCTTTCTTGTCATTTAAGCATTTCAAAGTTTGATCTTGTTGGGCTTATGTCATTGTAGCAGACATAATTTCTCTGTATCAAGACTCTGGTTTAACATATGGGAGTTTTTTTTTCCAGGAAGCCGAGGAATTTTTTGAGACAATATCACAAGCACTTCTATCATCAGTTGACCGTGATTGTTTGAGTGGTTGGGGAGGCCATGTCTTTGTCGTGTAAGTTCTCACTTCTTCCCGATGGTTTTTTTTCATCTTGTTATCAATAATAACTTACTAAAACATATGTTCATGGTTGATATGTTGTCCAGAACACCGACGGAGGTTAAAGAGAGGATCCTAAAGGGAAGGATGGATTGATCTGAGTTCATCGTCATCATCTTCATGGCTTCTTATCCATGTTTAATCATATTCCTTCTCTGTCTACTGTATGAAGTTTGGTGGTCTGAAGATGATAATATAAATGATTATGTGGACAGGTTCAAGAGCTATACGAGCTATCTGTTGAGTATGAAGGAAAGCGTGAGCTTATGAAGTTTAGTAGATGTTTATATTTCCATGTTCATGAGTTAGTATTTTGTTTCTTATTTTACCAATTTTGGTATGATGTATGTACTTAAGATATTGGTGTAAAACATCTTTTTAGTTATCAATAAAATTAATCTTCTTAACTAAACCTTAAATTTAAATTATATATAATAATAATAATTTAATATGGCTCGGCTCAGCTACAAAATATATGAATATGACTCATATAAAAACAATGAAATTAAAAGGCTGTTATAAAATATAATATAACGAGAATACAATGCTACAACTAAATATATTAGAGCAAAATAAAAAAGCTACTATAATATATGAAATAGCAATAATATGTTGCTATTATTAATAATATTATAGCAAAGAAATTCGCGCTATAATAGATTGCGATATAATAGCAGGACGAATTAACGCTATAATAGGATGGTGGTCTATTATAGTTGCGGCAAACATGGCCAACATGGAAACGCTATAAAAACCTTATAATAGCATTAATCGTGTGCTAACAATGTGCATTTTTCTTGTAGTGTATATTTTGCATATGTATAACAAATTTTGTATGTTGTGTTTTGCTTAAGTGTGTGGTGGAAGAGTTTGGATCCACCAATTCTTCGTTTTCTGTAACCAAGAAAATTGAATCATAGTTATAAAATTATTTTAAATGATATTATTTTTAAAAAGTTTCTCTTTTTATATAATTTTATAGTATAATAAATGTATGAGTTATATAATTATGTTTATTTTGTTTTTTGGTTATTTATAATATTTATATTATACAATAATTACGGTTACTTCAAAACATGATTATCTATAAGCATGTAACATTGAAAAAAATGTTATCTTATAGTTAATATAATTTTATTTAGATGTCATATTTCTCTATGTTATTTTGTTTCTCTATGTTGGATCCGATTTGACTTAAAGATTTGATAGATTATATACTTATATTTTATTGCTAAAATATTATAAATAAAAAATACAAAAAATATGAAAAAATTCATAATTTTAGAAAACGGTGCTTTCGATTTAGGTTTAATTATACCATTTGGTTATTATTTTGTTAAATGGATTAGCTTAAATGAAATGTTTAAAATGTTAATGATGACGGTAAAATAAATTGTTGATTGGAAGCTGAAGTTTGGATACACAGAAAGCCAATACCTCATGGCCGACTCGCAACGATATCAAATGATAAAATTACATTTATAATTAAATCAGTTGTAAAATAATGTGATTTAATATAAATTGTAAGAAGGGAACATGGAAATAGGTCATCCACCTTGATCATGATATACATGGATTTACCTTTGCCATGAGGCTTATAGCGCGACATATATTTAGTTTTTATTCTTAATCTTCCATTATTTAGTGTTAATAATATAAGTTTGATGCGTTATGTTGGATGTGTTCTGCAAATAGCAAAACTTCTTTTCTTTTTGTGATTGTCAACAAAATACATTTGATTATTAACGGAGCTTAATAAAGAAGAAGAAGAAAGAAGTGCATATGCGATCGTGAAGAGGCTTGAAAACAAAATTAAAAAAAAGATAGTTAAGAGGCTCCTTAACAACGGAAGGCGGGTCCGTTGCTGCCCTTTTCACCTGCATTATAGATGTGGGTTACGTGAATGTTTGTCGGGACGCATTTAGGTTATATGGTGTGATCTGAATCTGGAATTCCCAAGTGTCTCCTACAATGGTCTTCAGGAAAGTAGGGGTAGCCACGTTTGGTTCGCCCTCGCCAACAACCTATGGGTACATAAGAATGCCTTTATCTCGTCGACATCATTGTCAGAGAGAACACGACTAGCTGATGTAGTCTTAAGTGTGACAACACCTGTAACGGTTAGAATTAAACGTGAGGAGGAGTATGTGAGAACATATTGATAGGAAGGTGTGAAAAATGAGGTTGAGGTTGGTGTTGGATATACCTCCAAGGGTTTGGTTTCATTTCCGTGAGAAGTAGCACTGTAGGTTGGGTATCAGTCTTTTCCCACCGCTCACAAATCTTTGAGGCAAAACACCTAACCAGAGATAAATATGCATCGTCTCACTGCTGGATAATAAAGTATAACACAATGATCTTTAACTAGTAGAGGAAAATATTTGGGTGAGGGAATTAGCAGTCTGCTCAGATAAAATTTAAATATGCAAATATGAAGTTTTCGGATTTTTTCGGATAATATTGTCATACCTTGAAAGGAACTTGGTCCTGCATTTTTAATACCATATCTACTAATTTCTTGAAAATAAATTATTTCAAGGTAAAATCTTGCTTACGATATGCAGGTCAATGATCAAAAACTTGCTATGCACCTTACAAATAGTCTTTAGTATATTCTTTATGTCTCACCAACAACTTGCTCTGCACCTTAGGCCATTAACGATCTGTTATGCTCTCTGGAAAGAACAAAAACATTTGCTGATTTCTAGAACAAAGACAATGAATCAACTAAGAAACTAAGTTATTAAAACATTAAAAGTGGTAAACAATATTAGCAACCAATTTAAATAGAATCTTAAACCACCAATTTACAGGAAAATCATTACTAAGACTATGTCTGAATTTGGCCTTCATTGGGGTTTACTTTAAGGTCACATTTAACATCAATTGCTAACTTGCAATCATAATTTGTCATCTCCACCAAAATTACCTTGAAACCAATTTTGGAAGTATTAGTTGGGAAATCCGTTCACGTAAACAATAGTATACAAAAAGATAGAAAGCAATATCAAGAGCCTCCTATACAAATTTGGGATCAGTTCAAGTGCATCAAATTTGCACTTACTTACCAATGTTCTCACACACCTGCAAACCCCCTTCCTACTTGACCATGGTTAATGAAGCATGGCACCTCGTCTGGATAAGCATCTCTGTTTTTTTCAGTTTCTTCATGGCACCTCATTCGTATATCTTTACAGACATCCAAATCTGAATCAATGAACAATAAAAAATATAAGACATTAAAGCCAAGCAATTATCTAGGGTATTCTAAACGTGTTAGTCAAAATGTATCAGAAATAAGAGAAAGTCTCTGAGCAATAATTACATGAACTTATCCCTTTGTCTAGAGCCAGTCACGTATAAGAATTGATCATAAGTAATTATTGTTCAAGTTTCATACTTCATACCCACAGATTGTTTGATCTGTCTAGAAGACGGTACTGAATTCATCTCATGGAAATTGGAAATACGAATGGAGTAGGCGTACCTACTCGAAAGTGCCCTAGCTCCGGCACTACCAACGGCTTGAGATGAAACAAAATCACTTCCTGTGTGACGGATAAATCATCTCTTCTCTTTTACCTGTGCAGCCATAAGCGATTCCAAAAAAGCCACAAACATGAATTCTCATAGCTAAGAGTAAATGTCAAAAACAAAATCGTAGTTCCCAAATCCTCAAGAGAGAAACAAAACCTTAATAGAAGAACAAACCCAATTGTCGAACAACGAAACCAGAAAATACCAGTTGTCCACCCCAAACTTGAGATGAAATCATCGAAATTCACTATTCAAAATATTTAAATTCTCCCAAAATATCACTCGTCCATCAACTAACGGAGAAGATTATGAGGTGACTATAAAAGATGTGGGAGTGGAGTCGTCATAAGACGATATGCGTAACTGGTCATCATGGTTTAATGGCGATTGGGTAACAGTCGCTAGGAAACTAAACGGCAGACAATGAAGGGCAAGGGGATGGCGAATAAGAAGTTGGATAGGGTTTGGCTTTGAAAACGAAGGCCCAAAACAAAATAACCTGCCTCCCCGTTTAATTCATTAAGCTACGTTTTTCAGGAAGAGTTTGAAGATGACGTGGCAAGTTTTCAAAGAATCTGGAGATGATGATGTGGACAGTCTTAGAGCTCAAAAAGGACTCCTTTTAAATAGTTAGATATCTGATCTTAAGACAATACCTGAGAAAATTAAATATGTTCAACTTGGATGCTTTGGTTACTATGAAACTATATAAATAAAAATCTCCTTGAGAATCTGAAAATTACGCCTCAAGATGTAGTGCAAAAGGAATTTGTTGATTCAAAATAATGGTCATTGATTAAGTAGAAAGATGCATGTGAGAACAAACAATGAAGGATGAAATAGATTTTAACTGGCAGAAACCTCAAATTGGTAAGCCAAAATGCAATATCGGTTTCTATTGGAATAAGGTAATGAAACTTTATGAAGCTTCATGGGTATTACGAGACTGTACGTGAAACGTATTACTTTACAATCGAGAAGTTTACGCGGGTGTTCTATCAGTTTTCAAGCAAAGATCAATGGTTGAAAATGGATTTTGGAAAGTAGGAGAAATTGCTTATGGAGAATGTGATTTTTACGACACCAACATCAGAGATAATCAAAACGATGACAGTGTCTCAAGATTGGCTGACTTGCATATGACATATCATTGAATCGCTCCAATAGAGAAAACAATTGGTTTATGTCGGTCACATCAACTAAAGGTAATATAGAGACATATAACACTGCTAAAAGTGTTGTAAAAGATGGTCGATTGAATTTGTATATTGCGCAAGGATCTTCGATATGGCTCGAATATAGATTTAAAGAAAAACGTCTTGCTACTGTGATGTAGGAGTTGATTCATTTTCTTCTATAATCAAGGATCATTCGAAGTTCACCCTTATATTATTGTTATATTTCTTTTGATTTTGTAGTATTCGGTTTTTTCGAGTTTGTGAATATTATTTAACAAAAAAAAGTTTGTGTTCTGGATCATTATCCACCACTTTTACTTATCCATAATAGATATTTTGGTTATTTTATTAATTTTTCTTCTCTTAACCGACTCGGTTTAGCCGAGCTACACCACTATAAATAGTGAAGTCATTGTATCTTATAGAACTTAACTTCATCACATTATTATCATCTCCTTTCCTCTGTTCAAACACAAAACTCTTATACACTATTACCAATTAAAATATATAATATATAACACGTTATGAGCGCGATCGTCTCTGTTAGGAAATCCATTCCAATACCAAAAATGTAAGGTTTAGTTATATTTAAGTTATTTAAATTTATATTTACTAAATTTAAGTTTTAAATATTTTTCGAAAGGACAGGCACCGCCTGTCAATTTTAATTATGTTTCTTAAAAGACAGGCACAACCTGTCAAGTTTTTAATCTATGCTTACGCTAACAAGCCAATTCTTTTAATTTATGCAAGTTATCTCTTTTACTTTATGCAAGCTAACTCTTTTAATTTATGCAAGCTAACATTTATTTTACGTTATACGCTAACTCAGCGCACAAGATGGCTAGGCCGTCGTGCAAAGCTAACCGTTTATTTTTATATGTCTTGTTACTCTTAAAGTTTTATTTTTTTATTTAAAAGCAAAATTTTAAAGAACTTAAACATATAGTTATCATGTCAAATTTGGCAAAGTTCGAAATTATTTCCCTTGATATTTCTGGAAAGAATTATATGACATGGGCAGTCGGTGCGAAAACGTACCTAAAATTGAAAGGGGTTCTTGAAACCATAGATGGTTCAAAAGCGACCTCAGAGGAGAAAAAGGCGAAAGTCATGATGTTTCTCTGTCACCATATTCATGCTGGTTTAAAAGATGAATACATTATAAAAGAAGATCCTGCATGTCTTTGGCAATCTTTGAAAGAAAGGTTTGATCACCAGAAATATGTGATCTTACCGAAAGTCAAACATGAATGGTTGAATCTCCGGTTCCAAGATTATAAAAGCGTGAGTGAGTATAACTCCGCTTTATTTGGAACTATTTCCAGGATGATACTATGTGGAGAGAGTGTTACTGACTACGATATGCTAGAAAAAACACTACAAACATTTCATCCTGGAAATGTAATTTTACAAGAACAATATCGGGCAAATGAATTCACCAAGTATTCACAATTGATGCAAGTTCTTCTTGTTTCTGAACAAAACAATGAACTTGTAACGATGACCCATCAAACACGTCCAACAGGATCAGCTCCATTCCCAGAAGTGAATATTGCATCAACCAGTTACATTAACTGGAGAGGACATGGAAGAGGACGCGACAGAGGTCGTGGTCATGGTCGTGGTCAAGGTGGTGGACGAGGACATGGAAGAGGAATTCAAGCCCACAATTTCAAAGCGGGAAAGACCAATAGAAATTCCCAAGAAAATGAAATTGGTCATGGAATAAAGAAAGATAATGTTTTCTATAGATGTGACATGAAAGGACATTAGACTCGTACCTGTCGTACACCCAAACATTAGGCCGATCTATATGCAGAATCATTTAAAAAGAAGGAAAAGAATATCGAAACCAACTTCGCCTCTGATGAGCCCGGGCCCTCTTTTTCGGGCCTAAATGAAGACACTCATTTTGACATCGCTGAATTTCTCGTTGATCCCGAAGCATCAACTGAGAAACAAGATAACTAAATCGATGTAATATGATAACTGGTGTTTCAGAAACTATATGTTTTTGGTAGATTGTCTAATATGTTTTTGGAAATGGTTTGTTGTAAAATATTTTATAGAATCCTTTTGCTTGTTGAACTTATATGTTTTGGTAATTCATGTTTTATATTTTGACACCAGAAGATTCAAGACGGAGAAATATATTTGGCAGATAGTGCAACAACGCACACTATACTCAAAGATGAAAAAATTTCTCCAGTCTCAAAATAAAGGATTTCGCCGGAAGCGTGAATACCTTATCTGGTAATGCAAAAATTATAAAAGGCTCTGGAAAAGCAAACATTTTAATGCTAAGGGAAACAAAATTTGAAATAGAGGATGCATTGTATTCCCCTAAGTCTTACAAAAATCTAATAAGTTTCAAAGATATTCGCAGAAACGGATACCATATAGAAACTATGAGTAAGAATGACATTGAATATCTTTGCATTACATCAGAAAGAAAAGAAATATTGGAAGAACTTCCAATGTTATCTTCTAGGTTATATTGCACGAGAATAAATATGGTTGAATCGTATGTGGCCGTAAACCAAGAGTTTACTAGCATATTTAAAGTGTGGCATAACAGAGTTGGCCACCCTGGTTCTGTCATGATGCGAAAAATTGTGCAAAGTTCTAGTGGACATCTACTGAAAAACCAGAAGATTATCCAATTGGGCGAATTATTATGCAATGCTTGTTCTTAAGGAAAACAAATAACTCGGCCATCATTAGCCAAAGTTGAGAATGAATCACCAGCCTTTCTGGAAAGAATACATGGTGATATATGGGGACCGATACATCCACAGTGTGGGCTATTTCAATACTTTATGATATTGATTGACGCATCCTGTAGATGGTCGCATGTGTGTCTATTGACCACAAGGAATATGGCCTTCGCAAAATTCAATACCCAAATAATCACGTTGCGAGCACAATTTCCTGATTATGTAATCAAGAAAGTAGGGCTTGATAACGCTGGTGAATACACTTCACAAGCCTTTAATGATTATTGTATGTCAATGGGGATTGACGTTGAGCATCCAACTCCCTATTTTCATACACAAAATGGCATGGGCGAATCTCTGATAAAATGGTTGCAACTACTCGCAAGACCATTAATATTGAGAACAAAACTCCCAATTTCAGTATGGGGACATGCTATTTTTCATGTTGCGGCATTGGTCCAGTTAAGACCAAGCGCATATCATGAACATTCCCCACTACAATTATTGACTGGCCAAGAGCCAAATATATCTCATCTCCGTGTATTTGGATGTGCGGTTTATGTTCCTATAGCCCCACCGCAACGAACAAAAATGGGGCCACAAAGGAGATTGGGAATTTATGTTGGGTATACGTCAACAAGCATTATTCGATATCGTAAACCACGCACTGGTGATATGTTTACGGCTCGTTTTGCCGATTGTCATTTTTATGAAGATGAATTCTCAGCGTTAGGGGGAGGAGTGAAAGAGCTTCGAAAAGACATTACATGACGTACACCATCTTTGGTACACATAGATCCCCTTACCAATCAACGAGAGCTGAAAGTTTAGAAAATTATACATTTTCAAAAATATAGCGAATCAGTTATCAAATACATTTATAGATAGAAAAAGGGTGACAAAGACTTATATTCCCGCAGCAAATGTTCCGTTAAGAACCAATGTTCCTTTAGAACATATAGATGGGAATAAAGTGAATGAACCGAGGATTCAGTTAAAGAGGGGGAGACCCATTGGGTCAAAAGATAAGATTCCCCGAAAGAAAAAGAAATTGGGAGAACAAACTGAAAAAGGCACGAAAGACCCACATAAATAAATATGCCCCCAAAGTATTACAAATGAAACACACCAAGAAAAGTGTCCAAAAGACATATGTGAAAAGGTTCCAGAAGAACCATGTGAAATTCGTCCAGAAGACAAAAATGATACAGAAAAGCATGAGATCTCTATCAATTATACCCCATATTGGGAAACTATGGATTATAAATGAGATAGAGGTTATTGATGGAATGTTTTCCTTTTCTGTATCTGAAGAAATTAATGATGAAATTGAGGATCCGGATCCGAAAACTATATCAGAGTGTCAGGAAAGGCCTGACTGGGAGAAATGGCAGATGGCCATGAAAACTTAATTAATCTCACTCAACAAAAGAAATGTCTTTGGACCAATTGTCATTACACCAGAAGATGTAATACCAGTTGGATGCAAAGTGGTCTTTGTGCAGAACAGAAATGAGAAAAACGAGGTCACAAGATATAAAGCCCGACTTGTGGCACAAAGTTTTTCTCAAAGACTAGGAATTGATTTTGAGGAAACTTATTCCCCGGTCATGGATGCAATCACATTCAGGTACTTGATGAGTTTAACAACATCCAACAATTTAGAAATGTATGTGATGGATGTTGTGACTGTATACTTGTATGGATCACTAGATAGTGATATTTACATGAGAATTCCCGAGGGATTAAAGATCCCTGAAGGATCAAAAATGCAAGAAGCATTGTCTAAGGGAATATGGTCAGTCAAGTTACAGTGATCACTTTATGGATGAAAACAATCTGGACGCATGTGGTACAATCGTTTAAGCAAGTACTTGTTTAAAAATGGATATGTAAATATGCAATATGCCCTTGCGTCTTTATTAAGAAATCCTTATCAGGATTTGTGATCATCGCAGTATCTGTTGATGACCTGAACATAATTAGTACTCCAAAGGAGATTGATGATGCACGAACTCATATGAAAGAGGAGTTCGAAATGAAAGATCTTGGTAAGACAAGGTTTTTACTTGGGCTCCAAATAGAGCACCTGAAAGATGGAATATTTTTGCATCAATCAAATTACACCAAAAGGGTGTTGAAACGCTTTAATATGGATAAAGTGAATTCTTTGAGTACCCCAATGGTTAATAAATCGCTTGATGTTAACAAGGATCCGTTTAGATCTTGTGAAGATAACGAAGAAGTATTAGGTTCCGAAGTACCTTATATGAGCGCTATAGGTGCATTGATGTATCTTGCAAATTGCACTCGACCAGATATAGCATTTGCTACTAATCTGCTTGCAAGATATAGTTCATCCCCAACGCGTAGACATTGGACTGGAATAAAGCACTTTTTTCGTTATATCCAAGGAACAATTGATTTAGGATTATTTTATACTAGAAACTTGGAATTTGGTTTAGTTAGTTTTGCAGATGCAGGATACTTGTCAGATCCTCATAAAGCTAGATCACAAACCGGATATGTTTTTACTATTGATGGAACAGCGATCTCATGGAGGTCTCAAAAATAGACTTTGGTTGCTACTTCCTCGAATCATGCAGAAATTATAGCTCTTCATGAGACATGTCAGGAATGTGTATGGCTCAGATCTCTGACCCAATGATGCAACCCAAGATCTCTGAAACAGGAAAACAGAACCTTTCGGAACTGAATTTTGAAACAGAGTCCGCGAAAGACCAAGGTCGAATTTGATGGATTGGGAAAAGAAAGGGATAGATGTTTTAGATCTAGAGAATTAACTCTATATTTGATGCAGAAACAAGTTTAGCTTTCAGAGAATTAACTCTATCAGCAATCAGAGTTGTTCAAATAAGAACAGGGATTCACTTTTGGTTGCAAAAGAGAGAAAAACTTTAGAAAACTTTATTGATAAAAACTTGGAAGATCCTAAACAATGAATCTAGAAAGCTTTAAATAGGAAAAGAGAACCCTAAAAACTAACCTAGTTGTCGAAAATTTTCTCCCAAAGAGAGTTGGAATTTTCGGCTAAACCTAAAACAATTGGGCTTAATTTCAGACCCAAATTAAAATAAAAACCCTAAGTCTAAAACCCTAAATAAAAGCCTTGTAAGTTTCGACTAAACCAAGCCGAATTCGGCATAATTATAAAACTTGGTTAACTTCTGATTTGCTCCTTGATCTTCAATCTGATTTGGTTCAGAATAAACCAATAA
>OVAN01013065.1:0-13173 GCA_900406275.1 Anastatica hierochuntica
TAACTTTAGCATTCGGGCACTTTAGTTGTTTGCGGAAGGATAGACTTCGTTTAGCGATAGTTAAGTCTAGACGATGACAAGTCAAGACGAAGGTAAGTCTAGATGACGTTAAGTCCTGATGACGATAAGTCTAGACGACAGTAAGTCTAGAAGACGTTAAGTCTAGACGGCAGTGAGTCTAGACGTTGGTCGTGTTCTTGAGTAAGTCCGATTAGAGATGCGATCTTGGACGTTGATTTCGAGATGACCATNGCATTGAAATTATATGCTCCATGTCCACCACCATTACCATTAGATACAACATCACTGACAATAATCTTCCCGACCTTTTCGAGATCCACCCGTCTAAATTTCTCATACTTCTTCTTCATAACAAATTTGTAAACCACAAGTCCTAAAATGGTAAGAAAAACAAGAATCAATGATCACATGAGCTTTACTACCACCACTACCACCAGAGAATCCACCACCGCTTTCAGAAAGTAGAAGAACCTCCGTGAGATTTGCAATCACCGAGAAATAAAATCCAGTGAATCCATGTTTAGGGTAACAACACTCTTCCCACCTGAATCGCATGTGACATAAGCAAATCCGCTACAAGCATCATCTCCTTGATGGAGGTTGAAACGATTTAGCTAAAGCTAGCATTGCCGCTCCATCCTCGGTGAAGAGGAAGAAAAGGATCAGAGCGTAGGAGCCTTTATGGATTAGAGAAGACGCGCGGTGCAGTAGACAGAAGAAGCCCCTTTTCCACAAACGCTACACTTGGGCGGTAGCGGCTGCGGTTGAACTTGCGTTTTTGTTAGAGATTGTGTTTGTGCTTGCGATCGGATTATCGTTTGCGTACACAAAACGCCATTGTTTGCACACTCTTCATCTTCACCAAAAACATTGTCTGTGCACCCGATTCCACACTATTTTTGCCGCAAATTTAAGGTCGTGTGCGTCATCAAAACGCTACAGCTGAAATTTAGTGAATTTCCCTTGATCATTCTCTTCTCATTAGATGATGTTAAATAGCCTGGTTGTTACATGAATATAGGAATCTACAAAATTGTACAAAAATATAATATATTGACTTTGTTATATACTAAAGAATATCATATTCTATCACCCTCCTGCATTATGATCTTCGGGACTCCGTTTGTTCAAACTGGACCTAAACTCATGAAACAAAGACATGGAAAGTCCCTTTTGTAAAACTGACAGCAAATTGATGAGAGGATGGAATGTGAACCACCTTGACTTGACCCGTAGCTACCTTCTCACGGACAAAGTGGTTATCAATCTCGACGTGCTTGGTTTGTTGATATTTAACCGGATTATGAGCTAAGTATACGGATCTTATGTTGTTAAAATACACGACTGAAGACTTCACGATGGGGACTCCAAATTCCAGGAAAAGATTACGTAACCAACATAATTCTGCAACCATTTTAGATACTCCTTTGTATTCTGCCTCTGCACTCGATCGTGAAACCGTCTGCTGTCGCTTTGCTGACCAAGAAATCAAATTGTTGCCAAGATAAATGCAGTACCCTGAAGTGGACCGGTGCGTATAGGAACATCATGTCTAGTCGGTGTCTGAATAAGCCAGCATGTGATCAATGGATCTTTTAAGAAGTTGTAAACAATGCGCCTTTTTCCCCCGCAAGTAACGTATAATTTGTTTAAGTGCATGAAGATGAGGCATCATGGGAGTGTGCATATACAAATAAATTTTATGGACGGCAAACAAGATATGCGGACATATGATGTTGAGTTATTGTAGAGCACCTACAAGACGACGGTGCTGTGTCAGGTCTAGGACAAGATCACCTTTATCAGTAGAGAACTTCGACTAGAGATCAACCAGTGTCGCACATGGTTTACAATCCTCCATACTCGCACGTTTAATGATATCATTAGTGTAGCTGCAATGAATTAAAAGAGATCTCCTTCGGTGTAGTATACTTGTATTCCGAGAAAGTAGTCAAGCTTGTCAGAGTTAGACATCGGGAATTCGGTCTTCAAATCTTTAATAATGTCACTAAGAAAAGTAGCATTTGATGTCGTTAAGAGGATATCTTCAACATAAAGAAGCAAATAAGCTTGCTTTGACCCTTTGTTAAACACGAACAGAGACATGTCATTCTTACTGCAGATAAACCCAAGTGTTTGAACATATTTTGCAAACCGAGAATTTCAAGAGCGAGGAGCTTGTTTCAAACCGTAAATGACTTTACGAAGCTTGCAAGAGTAATATGGAAATTCAGTAATCGTATAATCGGGCGGTTGATGCATATATATCGTCTCATAAAGTTCGCCATAGAGGAACGCATTTTTTACATCGAGCTAATGAGCGGGCTAGTCACGAGCAAGACTTACATCAAGAACAGCCCGAATGGTGGTAGGTTTCACAACATGACTAAAAGTCTCATTGTAATCTATCCTCTCTTCCTTAGACTTCCCATTTGCTATGAGCGGTGCCTTGTAATGAGATAATGATCCATCTGCATTGAGCTTCTGTTAGAATAACCACATACGTCGAATAACATTAGCATTAGAGGGTCTTGGTATAAGAACCAAAGTTCTAGTTTCATCAAAAGCATCAATCTCAACATCCATTGCAGGGGTCCAGTTAGGATTTGATAAAGCAGAGAGATGGTTTTTTTGCAAAAGAGAAACATATTTTGGAAGAGAAGTAGTAGTGAGAAGAGTAAATTGTTTCTTTTGCTTATGAATTCCAGATTTACCGCGAGCCTGTATCTCATGGGCCGAAGGTTGTGACACCACGGACGGAGCTTGCGGCGGAGGAAGATATGGCTAAGAGGAAATAGAAGGCACGGGAGGAGAAGAAATGTTTGTAGGTGTTGGTGGTGAAGACGGAGCTTGAAGAATCGATTTAAAAGTAGGCGAAGGAAGCTTCGTCCTCTGTCTATATAAAGTGATAAGATGAACCCGATAGGTTGGTGATGGCAGCGGGAAAAATTGTTTCATCAAAGAATACATGTCGTGAAATAATGATCTTCTTTGATTTGAGATCAAGACAACGATACCCGCTATGGTTGGTTGGGTAGCCTAGAAAAATACATGGCATTAAACACGGGGCAAGTTTGTCAAGATTGGAATTGTTTAAGTTGGGAAAGCAAAGACACCCAAACACTCTAAGATGGTCATACTTGGGTGCTTTGTTGAACAAAACAGAGAAGGAAATTTGATTTTTGATTGAGATCGAAGGAAGAATGTTTAAAATATGGACGCCAACATGAAATGCTTATATCCAATAACCATGAGAAAGATGAGCCTGAAAGAGAAGAGAGCGGAATGTGTTATTAATTGTTCGAATCATCCTCTCGGATTTACTATTTTGTTGCGACATGTGAGGACAAGAGAAGCGAACATGAATTCCTTTTGCATCAAAGTGTTTTTGAAATTCAGTGGTGTTGTATTCTCTGCCATTATCACACTGCAGAGCATAAATCTAAGATCCAAATTGAGTGTTTACATACGCAGAAAAATGAAGAAATTTTGAAAACACTTCACTTTTACGGCGTAATGGATAAACCCATAAAAATGAATAAAATCATCCATGAAAAGAACATAATAACGCATGCCATTTATACTTGGAACGGGAGACGTCCATACGTTCGAATGAACAAGATCAAAAGGCTTAAAAGTAAAAGATTTAGAAGATGTAAAAGGGAGTTTGACATGTTTACAAAGTTGGCAAGCTGAACAAGAAATGAATAATTTGTCATTATTAGATTAAATGAAATTAGAAGAGCGTAAAGAGTTCATAGAAGAATTATTGGTGTGCGCGAGTCTTTTATACCAATGATCTGACGAGATAGAAAGAAGAGTCGTTGATGAAGACTTGGGTATAGAAGTCGGAACAAAGTAAAGATCTCCATAGCTATTATTGTGGAGTAAAACTTCCTCGTCAGAAGATCCTTCACAGAAAAGCCGAGAGGGTCAAATTCAACGGAGCATAAATTATATCTAGTAAATTTGTAAACGGAGATTAAATTCTTTAAAATATCAGGAGCAATTAGCACACAGTGTAAAGAAAGTTGGCATGAAGATGAAGGAAGAAAAGTGTTTCTAGAGAGTTTTACCGGAATCCTATTATTGTTTCCAACAATAATCGAGTGATGGATATCTTTGTTAAAACTAGACCTTAGAATACTTCCACTAGAAGCCAAGTGACTTGTTGCGCCAGAATCCACGTACCAGTCTTGAGCAGTAGGATCGGGTTGTGACATGGTGTTGAAAGTATGAGAAAATTCAGATGTCATCTGCGGAGCTTCGATAGAGAGATTAGCTTGATGTTGTGGCTGATAACGAGAAACTACAGAAGAAGAATGAACATCTTGTTGGGCCTGGTTCATGTACAACCAAGAAGGAGGCTGACTGGGCCACTGAGGAAGATGATCAGGCCACTGAGGCAATGGGCCTTGCCAATAAAAATTGTTTGGCCAAGAAGGGTATAGAGAACGAGAGTTATTGTTGTGACCAGGGTCGGGCCTGAGCCCAAGCTGGCCAAACTTGGACTTGCGACCCATTTTAAGAATATATATTTAATCGGCCCTCGATTAGCGTTAATGTTAAATTAGGTCTGATGATAAGTGTCTGCAAACGAGAAGTCTGAGGTTAGGCTTCGATTCTCATCTAGTTAGTTCAAATTTTTTTAATTTCTCATATTACTTCCGGCCCAAAAACTAATTTGGGCATGCGGCCCATGTTGCTCATGAGCCGGCCCTGGTTGTGACCACGAAATCTGGAGTTGTTGTTGTTGCGCTGATATCCACGAGAATTGGTATAGGAATTATTGTTGGAGCGACGAGATTGAGGCGACAGCGATAGCGGCGGAGGTTGATGATCAACATCAGCAAGGATAGTGGAAGAGGAAGCATGGTCCGTGTGACTAGCAATGGTTTTGAACGCCTTTACAACTCGTTTTTCCTCCAGCTCAAACATTGACTTAGCCGATTCAAAGCTTGGAAACGGTTCTCTTTTTTATGACATTAATGATAAAATCAAAAGGTTCGCTTAGTCCATTCAACATGTATATTAGTAGAGTACGGTCAGGCACAGAGCATCGAGGTTGGCAAGAAAATCCGAATAAGATTTGAGTTTCTGGCAGTACTTATTGATCGTCATATCACCGATTATCGTCGTTCTCAGCTCATTATCAAGATTCTTTATCTTTGCTTCTCGATTGTTCCGGAATTGATTTTCATTTCGCAGCCAGATGTCGCAAGCATAACCGTGTTTAATGAAGCAGATGTGGAAGAGAGGAGGCGTTAAGGTACCGTAGAGCCAGAGCTTCACGATGTTTTCTTTCTTTTGCCAAAGAGGATCTTTCACCGTCGGAATAGAAGTATCGTCGAGATGGCCAGGCACATCAAAGGTTTTGCAATGCATATGGAAGAGTTCATGCCACACATCATAATTATGATCATCAAGATCAAGTATGATAGGTATGTGAGACTTGAAAAGGCTATAGACTCGATTTCCAATACTCGATACCGAGTATCACTTTCTGTTAAGAATCAAATCAAACCAATGATCGGTTTTACACAAAGCTTCACAGCTTGTCACCTATGATCCTTCTCAAAGAACAAGCTCTTGAGCAGATCTCTAATCTCTCAACTCTCTTGCTCGACCAAAGAGCAAAATCAAAAACTCACGTTTCTTAAAACTCTATTTGCTCAAAGACCTAGAACGATTCTCTCATCCTTTTATTTCTCTTGGATTCGAGTATCTTCTAGTTGATACCTTCTGTTTTCCTAATATCTTAAGTATCTCCTTTTTCACGTGATCCTCAAGATATTTTGTTTCCATTTATTACTCCAAAGCCACGTCATTTAACTTATGCCAGCTTATCCATTCTCTGATCCAACAGCTTCTCCTTGTTCCAACAGGTACAAGCATGTCACAACTCCTTTTCAATCTCCCCCTTTTTGATTGCTTTTGTCAATCTAAGCTTTCCTGTGTTCAAAACAATTCCAGAGACTATACTCCCAGTGTACATCAGATAGTTACGAGTATACAACCCAAAAGAAACATCAATTTATCCATCACGGTTCACAAGATTGTTTTCTCCATAACATATCCATAAAAATACAGAGTACGAAATTTAGGATGACTTGAAACCAAAGAGTTCAAATAAACAGAACCTAAAATCCGAAAAACAAAATCTCCAATGCAGGTAGGTTTCACAAATTAAACAAAAACAGACCACACAAAGACTGTCATCCTACTCTCAAAACTCCCCCTAAGTTTTACGCATTGTCCTCTTCATCGTCCGCATTAGACTTAGATTTTGAAGACACAGAGTCATCTCCATCGTTGCCTACCGCATCAGACGTCGAGACGGTATCAGTCCTAAGCTCTGGATAATTTCCCCCTGCTTGATTGACATAAAGCATTCAAAAACAATCATCATCAAGACTTAAGAATGTGGTCAGGTAGAAAGAGACCTTACCTCTGACGAACTCACCAATCTGGATGAGAAGACTCCCCACATGGTTAAGATCATCACCCAATGATCTACCAAAGACAAAGGTATATGTGCTGGGAGCAGACTTGAAACCTTTTCCACACTTTGGATCCACTTGATAGGCCTTCGTTGGTGGTTCTTTGACGCTTGTAGTAACTCCACCGGTCTCTGGAACTCAAACACATATCGGATAAGTGTAGGAAATGGAAGAAGCTTCACTCAAGTGGCAGACTTGCTTGCAATATCATCCGGAGCATTCACTATTGCATCAACTTGGTCATAAACCAACATCCCAAAATTAAATGGGATCTCATTCCCCAACTTGTAAAGCAGATGTGCTCTGTCACGTGTCACATGAGGGTTGTTCGACACCGGCATCCAAATAAAACACAAGAACCCAAACACACCGTGTATCGTGGGTGACAGCAAGGTTGGACGAAACTCATTCCAAGACTTGACAGCATTATCTGTCAAACTCCCCCTGACTGTGTGATCCAAGGCTTCTGCTTTCCATTCAGGCCCTGAAGATGATCTACTCACTTTGATATCGAAGACCTTGTTAATCATGGACGGAGACCACTCATAGAACTTACCCCTCACATACACAAGTTTCTTTTGATTGGGAACCTTTCCAAGATACAAATTCGCATAGATTTCCAAGACAACCTCTCTCTCATAACCTTCGATCATCTTAACCGTCTCGAGAAGTCTATTTCCTATAATAATAGCAAGAACAGCTCTATTCTTAGTGTCATCAAGTCTGAGATATCTATCCTCGAATATCCTTCTTTGCCGATATTGAGCATAGCGAGCTTCGCAGCCAGCATCTAGAAACCGAGTACTCAGAGGGTGGATCATTGACAGAGATAACCACTTGTACTTAGCATCAATCTCATATTGTAATTTCAGACTCGCAATCTACGACTTCCTAGCTTCAAGGCTAAATTATCGCTCCTTTCCAAGGGAGGAGAACGAAACCTGATATGCGCAAAAGGATTGCTTGGATCTACCTCCATAGTGGAAGATTTCTTGCGAGCTTGTTTGATCTGAGATCGAAGCTCAGCAAGTGTAGGAGATGATTCTCGTTGATGACTTGGCTGCTTAGAGACCTCAGCGTGCCTCTTCTTTCTTAGATTTCAGTCTCTGTCGGAGTCATCACTCTCTTCCTAACGGAACTCTTTGTTCATCGACGAATCACAACCTTAGGAGTCTTTTCCTTCGCCGGAGCTGTTGGTGGTAGAGGCTCCGAGATAGTCCGTTGAGACGAGTCTACACTACCTTGAGTAATTTCTTGAGCATCATCAAGTTCAATTTTCAGAGCTCCATCAACTTCTGTAACTATCTCAGCTCCGCCTTCGTTTTCATTCTCTGGATCTGCATCAGCATCGGCAGTGGCGAGGTAAGAGGCTGTGGCGGATTTGGCGGCATCATCTTGTAGCTCAGAGGCGGCGGTGGGCTTGGCGGCTGCTACTTCTTCGATGGAGCTATCCTCGTCGCATAATCGGAGGCGTTCAGCGGCGGCGGCGCGGGCAGCGGCGGTGGCTTGCTGGCGTTGAAGTCGTGTACGCTTTCTTCCTCCCATGGTAGCTCGATTTTGGGAGGTTGGAGAAGAAGCAATTAGGGTTTTGCAAAGGGAAAGAAGATGACATCGATCCCGTTTTTTTAATAAACTTTCTGAAATTTGCAACATAAGTCCCTCTCTAAATCCCTTCTCCTGAAAAACACACTAAACTTGAAAAAGTGATTAGTGCACACCTGAATGTTTTGAAAACATCAATTAAGTCCCAAAGTAGAATGCAATCTTGTGAACGATTTATCAAAACCAGAACACATCACTAAATCCTTGATGAAACATATGGATTTATTAACAATAACCTGAGAAAAAATCACTGTGGTTTTTCTTTAGAAACCTGGATATAATTTTTATAAAAAAGCACATAGATTCTTATGTTTTAGTATTGTAGAAGACGTGGAAGACACACATCGAACTTGATACACACTCTACCACTTCAAGCAGCTGTGAAAAATGTCATAAGATCGTAGTCACAGTCTGGTCTTGCCACTGATTCACCATGAGTAGACTTAACTCGACATATCCTCAGAGAATCTCAACATTGATAATCATAACCAAAGTGTGGGAATTATGGCCAAGGCACATGATCAAAGATGACTTGTACACCTTTGTACTTTTCTACTAAAGGCCCAGAGCTTTGATCTGTTTTTCTACCCCAATCTCATGCTTCACATACTAGTTGACATTTTGAATTTTTCGATATTCATGATACGTTGAGACTTTCTTTTCATTTTTTTCATCCTTCTTTTGAACTTGAGTTTTTCAATGATAAGCACTGCTTCATCATAGGAGATAAGTTGCTTCTTACTGCTTCTTTTTGCAAACTCATCTCTTCCTTTTAGGCTTTTTCTCCACCACGTTTTCTTTGGTCACAATCAATCTTTTCTGTGAGCTTCTCTTAAGAACATGGAGAGTAGCTATTTCTCATGATGAACTTGACACACTTTCTTTGTCACCAAAAACTTTTTAGTTGCTGTAGAAAAACCGATAAATAAAACATAGAAGTGTGTATCTTGTTCGTCATGCCCTGTCTCCTAACAACACTCAACGAATTTGTTAGTGAAATTCACAAACACTTAAAGACTTTTGCAAGTTGATAAAGGTGTTTTGATCCAAAGGTTTCGTAAGGATATCCGCAAGTTAATTCTCACTAGATACATGTTCTATCACCACTTGTTTATCTTCAACCAATTCATGAATAAAGTGATGCATAATCATGATGTGCTTACACTACAAGAAAATGCGGAATTTGAGAGGAACGTTTTACTAGCAAGTTCCTCGCAAATCATGATTTGCGAGTAAAATTTTCCAGTCGCAAACGGCTTCTCGCAAATGAATTTTACTCGCAGTTTACTCGCAAAATTTGCGAGTACCATATGTACTCGCTAGTTCCTCGCAAATTTGCGAGTAATTTGCGACTGTATATTTGCGAGTGAACTGCGGTTACAATACAGAAGCAAAAAAATTGCGAGTGATTTGCGACTGATCAGTCGCAAATTCCTAGCAAAATTTTGCTAGGAATTTGCGAAAACTAACTTTCGTCGCAAAATTTGCTACGAAGTTGCGAGAAACCATTTTTCTAGCTAAATTTGCTAGGATTTTGCGAGTGGTCAATCGCAAATCAGTCGCAAAATTTTGCTAGGAATTTGCGAGTGAACACTCGCAATTTCCTAGCAAATTTTTTAATTTTTTTTTAAAAAAAATTGAAATAAAAAAGTAATTAAAATTAAAATGTTTTATAAATTAAAAAAAAAATTAAAAAGATCCGAAATATTTTAAAATGTTTACAAAACCAAATTAACATAAAACCTAAATCTAATATTGGTTCTGCGTCTGTTCGTGCTGCTGCTCATGTTGTTCCTGCTGCTGCTGAAACCATGCAGCGAATCCAGGGTAAGTGGTCGACATATAACTAAACATCATCGAATAAGTCTCCATCTGTTGTTTGACGGCGGACAACTCATTCTGCGTCCCCGCTAACACAGACTTCGTATGCTGCAGCTCCGCCTGTAGCTGGGACTGGGTGCCGCGGATAGGAATATGAACACCGGACGCAGCTGAATACACCTCCGACTGAAGGGAACCAACACCAGAAATCCGGTCTTTCGACCGCGGAGCGGTCTACAAAATAAAAGAAATAAAAAAATGTTATTATTGAAAAAAAATTGTTTGTATTATTTTTTATTAAATATTATAAAACTACTAACCTCGGCGAAAATTTTGTTCTTCTCGAACTGCGACAGACCAGTGGATTGGACCGAGCTATCCGGGTTGTCCATCGACATCTCGATCTCGGCAGCATCAATCTTCGTAGTGACCTCGTTGTAGAGGCGCTCGGACTTTGCATCGACCCATGTCTAGTCGGTCCTCTGTTTCGTCTCTTGTAGAACAGCCAAGAAATCGACTGTCTCGGACTGCGTAGCCTCTGCCTATTTTTTCAAATTCGTTAATTAAAACTACCGTTAAAAATTTAATAATAAAGTACTAATTAATATACTAAATAATATTATAAATTAATATTTATTATACTAATTAATATACTAATTAATAAATCATACGGCCTTTAGCCTTGAAAGACTGTTGTCCGGCCCGGTGGGTCGCCTCATTCCTCTGTGTCTCCGGATTCTTCCGGGCCGTAATACATCGGTCGCTCTTCGCCTTGTGCAGCTCCCTTGTCCAATGCGCGACTAGTCCGGCCCACACGTTTGGGGTCCATCCATCCGGGTCTGGTGGTCTCGGAGTTTTGCCGCCACTTCCGCTTCCACCGGCCGACTTGATCTGGGAGTCACGCCTTGACTTTTGTCTCGAATTCATCTCGGACCCTCTCCGTCTGAGAGTAATCCCAGTTATATGTTTGCTGAATAAAAAAGAAGTTAGTAAATAAAAATTTAATTACATTAAAGTATGAAAATGAAAAAAATTACCGCAAAAGAGATGAACCACTCATCGACAGCGGAACGCGGAGTCTTGCTCCAGCTAATATACGGCGATGTGTACTGCCGCTCGAAAATCTTCCGAATGGATTTTGCGACGCATCCATCGTCGTCGAACCTAAAAAAATATTAACTTCTTAGTGAAAAATATATATAAAAAACTAAATTAAAATAAATAAACATTTTCACTTACCAAAATGTCCTGGTCGGTCGCTCGGAGTCTAACATCGGCAAAGAAGCCCGAGCCGGGCTCCGGAGTAGAACGTCGAGCGTAATCGACGGTACTGGTGGCGTCGGATCAGGTGGGGCTTGGTGTGAAGCCTCGGGCTGCTGAGGAAATTCGGTAGATGGGAATGAGTTCGGGATAGGTTCCGAACTCGAACCAGGCGTAGACCTCTGAGACTGCTGTAGAAAAGTCTGATAGGAGTTCGGCTCTATCTATAGTTTGGAATAATTTATTTTAAAGTTAATAATAAAATGTAAAGGATTTTTATTATTTTTAAAAAATTTAATAATTTTATTTATTTTTTAAACATTTTTAATTTTTTATAGTTTAAATGATTTTTAACAATTTCTATTAAATTTTTATTATTTTTGTTAATTTTTCTGATTTTTAATAATTTGTATTAGTTGAAAAAAATTTAACTATTTGTGAAAATTTTAATGAAATTTATCATTTCTTAATAATTATAAAAATTAATTATTAAATTTAATATGAGTTAACTAAATACGCATTTTATTTACATTATTAAAACTAAAATATGTAATTTTGTATCTAATATCCATTTAACTAATCTAAATAAATTCTTTAGGCATCTTATCTAATTATCTAACTAAATATCAACTAAGTAAAAACTAAAAGTAAAAAGAAAAAGATAGAAATCTAACCTTTTTTGTGGTTGGAGAGGTTGTTGAGAGAGAGAAGAGAGTTTTTTTTTGTGAGATTGTGAATTGTGTGTGAAATGGGAGAAGTTCTGGGGGTATATATATGGTTTTATTCGGTCGCAAATCTCTATCAAATCGGTCGCAAACTGGCACGATTTCCCGAAAATTTGCGAGGGAATTGCGAGTATCCCTCGCAATTCCCTCGCAAATTTTGGGGAAAACGCGCCAGTTTGCGACCGGTTTGCGACTGATTTGCGATTAAAATGTGGGTCACTCGCAAATTAGTCGCAAAGTTTAAGAAAAATCGCCAAAAATTTTATTTTGGCGCCCTAAATTTGCGACTGAATTGCAAGGGTAATCAGTCGCAAATTTTGGTGTCAAAATGATTAAAAAAACCAGATACCCAGTATGTTGCAGAAGCAACTCTCGAAGAACAAAAGGTAAGAGCTGCTGCATAAATACATGGCAGTCGTGGCTTTTCATGTCTGAAATTTTTTGTCCCTGCTCAACGCACTTAGAGAAATTTGAAACATATCCATCGGGAAATTTCATTGAAGATTCTGCCCAGTCGAATAAAGCTCTCTTCGCTGCATCAGTTAATCGGAAGCTAGGTACTGGTACTTTTCCATCCTGTGTAATATGTAGCTCGTTTCTTGCACAAATGTCAANACAAATATCCATCAGGCATGTTTGCTCTACTATGCCAATTTCCGCCACGCCTAACGGTTTCTTGAGCGTCATAATATTCAATTTGCTGCAAAACATCAGAGCGGTCATATCAACGGGGGAAGAAAGCTTCACAACTTTGTTCCTCGTGAACAATTTCTTGTTCTTCTTGTATGGATGAGAGACTGGAAGAAATCGATGATGACAATCAAACCAGCAAGGTTTACGTCCATGCTTCAATTGAAATGCACTTGATTGATGTGCACGATAAGGACAAGATAACCTGCTATGAGTTATCCAACCAGATAGCATACCGAATGTGGGAAAGTCACTTATGGTGCACATGAGGACTGCACGCATCTTAAAATTCTACTGTTATGATTGGTCAAACGTACGTACTCCTGCATACCATAAATGCTGCAACTCATGGATAAGACGTTAAAGGAAAACGTCTAACGATTTCTTCGGATGCTGGCACTAGAATGCTCATGAACAAAAATTCCCTCTGCATGCACAGTTCCGGTGGGAGATTGTAGGGCGTCAAGATGACAGGCCATAACGAGTTGTTTCTACCAGACATTCCGAATGGACTAAACCCATCTATACACAAACCAAGATACACATTTCTACAC
>OVAN01013066.1:0-13172 GCA_900406275.1 Anastatica hierochuntica
TCACTCAGCTCTAGTTCAATCTCTGAAGCATTCTGTATTGCATCACCTAGTACCGTCTCTCCTATACTCATCCATCATGTGTCAGGCTTAGAAAGAAAGATATTGTTTTTTTATAACATACGACTAGAACATCCACTTTAGCATGATATACATTACATGAATACGTGTAATTGTGGGGTTTCAGTTAATTCATACACGACATATTGAGGAAAATTCATTTCATTCTTGAACTAGTGACATGTTCTAATCCATACTTGATATTATAAATTTTGGTCATATCATACACGACTTATTCCTTTTTATCTTATTCATACACTAACACTGACACAATTAATTTTACTGTTAACGAAGGACACATCACATCACACGTATGAAATGGTGCGTTTTCACCTCGACGAAATTGTGCTCCAAAACAAGCAAAAAGAAGTGATTTTGCATACACCATCTTCTCACTTATACAAATGAAGTTGATTTGCTTTAGGTTCTTAAAAGAGATTGTGACCTTCATCTTCTTTCTCTTCGAGAGATAACAACCATAATTATCTTCCTCCACACCGTATATCTTCAATGTCTTCATCAATTTTAGGTATGTTTTGACGGTTACAATTGTTCTCAATTTATGATTGTTAAACATAGATTGATATTTTGGATATGCGAAGCCTCATCGAGTTTTGGTGGAAGATGCTGTGGTTTAGAGAGCTTGAGAGGCATAGTAGAAGATGCAAATGCGGAGAAACATTTGTGATCGAAACTTCAACTGAGAAGAATCTGATTCATTGTTTTCCATACAACTCAGAAAAGCTAAAGAATAATATGCAAACATTGCATTATTCATTGTGTTTGTTTGAGTAGAAATTTAATGTCCATATTTTGATAAATGATAAGTACCATTTGTTTAAATGGATTGATGATTCAATTGTTGAAGAGGTTGAGTTAATTAAAAATGCAGTTGACAATCTTAAAGGAGGCATTTAAGAATAAAAGAACAATGAAGGAGCTTTTAAATTTGAGATTACTGATATGCAAAGTGAAATACGAGTTTGTGAAACTGTTGTGAATTTGTATGGAAACGGCCTCAAAGCTGTGAAAGAAAGAGTGAGGAAATAAGTGAAGAATTGAAAGAAATCTAAGCTGCTACTTCCATCTGTGAGAAAGAGATACAAGATTGTTTTTATGAGTTACATAGCTTCAAAAATCTTATTGTGTGTACTTCATTGATGGTTGCATTTCACTTTTATTTTTGTGTGTAACTTGATTTTTTCATTTGTTTTGTAATGGAGTAAGGATTTGTAATAGAGTATGACTTTGTAGTGGAGTAAGAAGTAAGGATTTACTAAGGTTTACAAAGTTTTTTTTTATTTTTGTTGTTGTTGTTCGCAACCGAAGATAGAGTCAATATGAAGAAAAGAAAAGAGATTTCACTAAAATGTTTGAATGAGATTAGTAACATGTTTTTATACCCTATCAAAAATTTAATCCAAAACAAAAGAATACAAGTTGTATTTTTAAATTTATAAAAAACACTTCATTTTAAAATTCATTAATTTCATCTACAAATACATTACTTCGTCTTTGTTTTTTGGAGTTTTGTGTTTAGTACGATCTTTTCCAAGAGTTTAGGTTCAAGATTTTGTTTTTAACTCTCTGGACATTTCGATAGAATATGTTTTATATAACCAAACCAAAACAAGGCAGAACCTGCAATTTTATTAATACAAAGAGAGAAAAGCAATTTCATCCGAACATCCATCACCCAACTACACAAAATAGAACATGCTTATTTATATTCGAAAGAAGAATATTCAATCATCTAAAAGGGAATACTTCAACTACAAAAGATAACTTTAAAGCTTTAACTTTGGGATGGTTGATTTTTGCTTGGTCCTTCACTGTGAGGAAGCGTCATTTCCTGATATTTCCTTGGGATTTAGTGGTTCTCTTGGGCATTCTATAGACACCATCCACCGCCATACGCCTTCTTATATTATGATCCCGTAAGCTACACCATCCACATTAAGAAATCCTACCAATTGTTGGAGATTTAGGTTCTTCGCAGAAGACTCATTCATTCCCTTGGTTTTGTTAGGACATTCATTCTTCCCCTTCATCTTTTTTTGCTTCTTCTTTGGTCCTAGAGCTATCTCTCTTGGCGGTGCTTGAATTCTAGCCTTTTCCGAATTTTTTTAAAGTGCATGCCATTCATTACTAAGATCGAATCATGATATTTTGCCACCCACTTAAGCGTCAAATAACATTCAAAGACATAATCTTTAACAACTATTTTCTTGAGTGATACCACATGCAAAGCGTTAAGATAGGGAATACCTATCATATCAACATCTATTATTGAACTTCATATCATAAACATATAAATTTTATGTGAAAGTTGCTTCAAAAATACATGTCATATCAAATTTACAACAACTAAAAGTCTTCCCTGCCAAATTAATCTTGAAAGCACTTCCATTTTCAGTGACATCAAATTATCCATTGGGCCAAGGAAATGATGTGCAGTTCTTACGATACTGTTCCTCTTTTGCAATTATCAATGTCACTTTCAAGCTATTTTTACCCATATGAATCCCCAAGACTTGAATCTTTGCTTGTCCTCAAATAAAGGAATATAAAGATTAAATTGAATGATAAGAAGTTAGAAAACAACTGAACATTTACACTTTCACTAGACCTTGCTTTGCACTTAGATTCACTGAACACATAAACTTGAGATAGTCAAAACATTCACCCCAAGATTCCCATCATGACCTCGCAAGCCCATCCATAATCCAAAATTTGAACCTACAAGTCTCGCATTCATGTTATTAACCCTCTACATTCATTTAGAAAAGCGTGAGTCCTTTCAACGCAGGACTCTACCTCAAGAATAACGGGCTAGGTGATGAAAGTAGTTATTTAGTGCTTTGGGATTCACAAATGCGTCAGTATGCAGGGCATTATGCAAAATTACATGAGAGAGAGTATATTGATAACTATGATCCCTAACTACACAAGTAGAAACCACTAACTCATACATCAAATCAAACATGTGCGATCTTCAGGACATACTAAACAACAAGGTAAGAAGTGAAAACTAATTCCCTTCTCGAATCTAAATAAAAAGACATAATTAATTAATTTTTTTGGCTTTTTAATTTTTTTTAAATCCGAGGAAAATTAGCTTTTACAGAAACATTTTAATCAACAAAATACTCATACAACACAAAGAATTGCAATCATAACAATCTTAGGATTCTAAATCACCCAACACCATCTACTAGACACTCAGGATTGTGACTAAACCACCTAAAAGTTCAATTCTACCAAAATAATCAGGAGGATCATGTCTACTCTACTCTCTCCATTTTTTTTGCACATGCGTGCACATAGGATAAAAAAAATGCATGGAAATTCAAATGAGATAGGGTAAGGTGTGGCGCCAGACTAAAGGTGAGTCTGATCACTCAAGATTACCGAAAAAGAGTGGAAGAAAATGGGAAATATAATCCTGAATTATTGGTTCTGGGTTCCTGATTTCAAATCCCTGATTCAAAGAGGTTAAGTTCATTAGTAGTTTCGATAAATAGAGTTTAAACAATCCAGACAAGGACTTGAGTTCCAAAGCTTTCTTACGGGGAGTTCGGTCATGAAGCTTTCCGGATTGCATGTGCTAACAGCTCAAGAAAAATGGCCAATATCAATAAAAATAAAGCTCAGCGCACAAAGCTAATAATCTAAAGATCATCATAAAGTACAAGCATCCATAAAAACTCACTCAATAAAACATAAAAACTCACTCAAAACAACACACCAAAAGAAAATAAATACATAAGTAACCTCTCCCAGACTTATCTCATACCGTCTCGGTGTGAAACAAATTCAGAGAATGGGTAATTAAAAAATAAATAAAAAAATCGAAAAACTAAAGAAAAAAAAGAAGAAAAACCTAACGAGTGCGGTTGTAGACTATGACCTCATATTGATATCACCTTCTGTTTGGGACAAGGATAGCCTAATCCAAGACAAGGATCGGTCGATCGTTGTCTCTCTGCCTATAATTGTACAACCCGATCCATGCCAGGATCAGACGCTCCGTTGCAAGGATCGGTAGATCCTTGCCCGTCTGGTTGGGACGTCAGTTTTTCTTCGTTGTCTACATCCAATGTCCAAACCATACAAAAACCAAAGCCAAAAATAAAAAACACCAACAATCTAATCTAAAAGAAGGAAAACTAACCAATGGGTTTCCTCCCACTCAGCGCTTGTTTACAATCATGAGCCTGACTTAGGTTTCATGTGTTAATCATAAGAATCAAAAGGTTGATCTAATGCACCTTTAGTCCTTCTTCTATTAGTGCAAGAAACAACATGTGCAAAAGAATACATGGTTTTCCATGGAAAGAAGACACGTTTCTCATCAAAGAAGATCACTACCAGCATAATATATATCTTTAAATATTCTTCGATTATTGGATGCTCATGGGAATCATATGCATTAAATGGAAAGACAAAGTTAACTACAAGTTCAAATGAATTTAAAAAAAATAGTCAATTTCATCTCCAACAATCATGCAAAGCATAATATTCTCATCTTTCGAGTCCATCTCAACCTCAAAATTTTCTATCTCATTCAATATATTATCTACATCAAGCACATCCTCAAGGTAAGATTTTTCCAAAAAGAGATCGAGATGTTTCATGCATAGAAGAGTTGAACTCAAGATCATGATCATTCAAAGAACACATATAATAAATGTCAAAACATATCTCATAGTAATCCCTAGCAAGCTTTTCTACTTTTATGTCATCCATCCTTGAGACTCATATATCAAATCATATAATTCATCAATGAGCAACAAAGAATGCAAACTACAAGCTACATCATCAATGCAAGGCATGTGATTATCTTCATAAACATGAGTTTCAAAGGTTGAGTTGCACGTACCCTTGAGTTGGCGTGGTGGAATCCAATACATTACCTCTTTAAGTGAATGAGCCATCTTGATTTCAATGCATGTGAGCTCTCTTCCTTCAAGTATTGCTCGATGTGAGAGAAGGTTCAATCGAATCATAGCTGCTAATCTACTTCTCTTCATCGTTGGATTTTCCTTGCTTTCTTCATCCAACCTCACTCTTTACTCCGGTGTAAGTACACTTTCATCGAATGGTGGCTCTACATATGACTCCCACTTAAGTTTCTCCTCTTCATCCAATGCCAGTAACTTTGCAAGTGTTGCATCCTTTCTTCGAGGCCGATCATTGTAATTTATGACCATCAAACCTGCAAAGGAAAACAAATTAAGAATAAATTAGTAACAAAATAAAAAAATGCCCTAGATGCACAATGATCCAAAGCTCTAAGATGACCAAATGGTCCCCGACAACGGCGCCAGAAAACTTGATGGCTTAGGTTTTCACCCAAGAAATAACTGCAAAGCGTACAATTAAGCATATTGTAGTGGTTATGGATCAAATCCACAAAGACCAATGATCACACGAAGAGATTTAATTTAATACGGGCTAAGGCTAAAAAGATGAAGGTTGGTGGCGATGCCAATTTGAAAATACGCAAACAAAAAGCACGAAAACAAAGACGAGTTGTAAACAATCAAGAAAAACGATGGGCACAAGGTATTCTCAGAGACTTCATGTCAACATCAATGTCAGGTTAATTAATAGGGAAATAAGATTAAGAACCGTCTAGAACTCAAATCACAAATTTAGAATCAATCTACTTCCGTAGAGCTAATTCTCTATGTTATAGAACCCTAGAGATTAACTTCTGTTGAATTTCAGATTCTAAACATGTGTGGGACCGAAATTCGCACTGTTGATATTCGTATTCGGATGAAAGCCAGAAAATCCTAACTTTCCTTGAGGTCCCGGATTTCTGCTAAACCAACAATGACAGATCAAAAGTACGAAGAAAACAGACGACGAGATAAATGTAAAAGAGAATCGAAAGAAAAATAGAGCAATATAGATCTTATTCGAATCTGTGTTGAGTGTTACAACAGGTGATAAGCCGTGGCCGCGAGAGCTGTCGGCGAGTATCCTAGATTTAACAACATATGACTTGTAAACCTAATCGAGACGCAGCTCGCTAGCAAAAAACGAAAGTAAACCTTAAGCTCTAAGTATGAGTTGTGAAGAAATTTCTCTGTCTCTAAATTTCTGTGTGTCCCCATCCTTCTTCTCCTAAGCCCCCTTTTATATGCCTTCGTAGGTTAAATCCGTTTCCTTTCCCACCCTAGATTTGTGCATATTCTCCCGTGGAAATATTCCATTTTTTCGGGAATATTCCATATCTTGACGAATATTCCATATTTATCTTCAGATTCTTAATTTATCGTATTTTTCTTTTATCCTTCGCGAAACTCGGATAGATCATTGATGCTGCTAGGCCCGTTCTTTTTCCGAAATTGTAAGTGGACTTTTGTCGCGCTTTAGGTCTTCGTGGGTTGTTTAGCGATAAAGGGATTTTTCGATTTCTTTCGGAGAAATCGTTCTTCGCACAACTACGCGGTGACAGTTTTACGAAATGATAAGACCAATCGTATTGTCAAGACAACGTCGGTGTTTGAGTTAACCGTTATCATTTCATACGATCGATACGCAATTTTTACGGAAAGTACGAGTCTTCACGATTATTACCGCGAAACTTCAACGGAGATTCCAATCGGGACGAAACAAAAAACGCTTAAGCCGGGATTCGAAGGAGAAGACGATCAAAACAACGTGGTCTAGACGCCCGTTGGGTGCACAGACGCTGGTCTGGGCGCCCAGTGGGCGTCCAGACGGTGGTCTGGGCGAAGTGGGTGTCCAGACGGTGGTTGACGCTCGTTGGGCAGCTAGACTTGTCGTTGCTCGAATCGCTCGTATTTTCGAAGCGACGTGGTAATCCCTTTTTTACGGTGACTTCGTGTCGCTCCGGAACTCGTTTAGCGAGGTCTCTCGGAGGTCTCGAACGTTGATTTCTTTATCCTCGCGTTTAATTTCCCACGAGTGACTGGACTTTGCGAAGCGGCCGCTTGTGGAATTCTAGACGCGGAGTTCTGACATTTAGTCGAGAGGGGATTGACTAGATGGCAAGAGCCTCAGAGTTGATAATCCTTTCACGATTTTCATTTTCGAAGGAGAAACTAAGTTTCCGTTACTCTTTTAGGCATCAATTTTGTCGTAACTGTTTTTGACCCCAACATTTAGCCCCCCAGTTTGCAAGAGTCGTTGAAATGTTCTTGCAAACTATCAAGGTACGTTAGGTAAGTTAGGCGGAATTGATGACTAAAAAGTCCGAAGATGAATACTAAATTTCTCTTTCTATATATAAGAGAAGTAACTTTCAAAGTCTTCCATTCTCTCATTTTCACAGAAATTTGCTTAAGGTAAAAGATAAGCTCCTTATCCTTTCCATCTTTCTCTCTTCTTTTGTATTATGGCCGCGAATGATCTAGTTTCAGCGAACGCCTTGCCGTCGACTTTTGACCCCGAGAGCTTACAAGTTCAAGAAGGTGAAGTTATACCGAAAGTCGAATTTGTGCCGCACTCCATCGATCCTGACGAAGCGAGGAAATACTGGCGAGTTACATGTGATATCGAAGCTCCGCCGGTTGAATCGTGGTGTCCGCCGAGGCCGAAATTCAAAAAGGATGCCTGTAAACCGAGCGAGTGTCGAAAATCATACCTCGTCGTTGTCTGAGATTTCTGCCGAGTCTCGGATGAGGTGGAGTTCCGAATTCTGAAAGCCGGAGAGGATGCTGATTCTCTGCCTTGTGGTTTATTTACGTGCTACGAGGCGCATTTGTTGCTTTTCCGATTGTGGTTCCCCATTCCGAGAGTCATAGTCCAGTTTTTGGATCATTACGGTTTATCGATCGGTCAGCTCTCTCCCATCAGTCTCCAACACCTTGTTGGACTTTTGGTTTTTGGTTACGAGCGAGGGATGGACTTAAGCGTCGATTATCTGTTGGCGCTTTTAGCTCCGTCGGCCGTGGATAAATTGCTTCGGTATTGGCTCAAGCCGAGGAAAAACATGGCGGTGATCCAATCGTTTACGTCCAATTTTCATGATTGGGAAAAACGATACTTCTTTGTTCGTTTAGATAGTGCTTCCGTCGAGAGCGGATACATCTCTTCTTTTCGGCATGAATGGGGTCCCGCGAGTATCGCTTTTGATACTCTGGCCGTTTTATTTTCATTTGTCGATATCTGATAATTCTTTCGTTTTGCAAAGTCTGATCCCCTTTCACCGCATCCGGAAGATATCTACGTTGTTAGGGACCTTCTCCAAGGCGGTCCGTTCCACTAGGATTACTTTTCCCCGCAGTGAGTTCGTAACGTGGTTACATACCACTAGAATCATACTCAGCCCGACGCGATTTCGGAAGGGGAGCTTGAACCGGCCTTGGATGCCTTTACCCCGTACGAGTTGCCTCCCGACTTGGAGAGGGAGAGATCTCCCCGAAACGAGCGCGTGTCCGCTAACGGGGGCGGCATTGCCGAGAATGGGAGAGGGTCGTCTGAAGGGTCGTGGCACCAAGATATACTCGGCTGAGATGGGAATGGTCCGTGTCAACCTTCGGTCCCGCCTTTTAAAGAAGGGCTGGAATGGGACGCCTTTTTGGCTTCCCTTGATGCCCCGACGTATCAAACCACGGCTGGCGCGGGATTAGTTAGGTTTCTGGCAATATGCGAAGGCCTCGTGTTTGTGCATGGGGGTTAGTTTCCGTGCACACGTTATGATTTCAATCGTTCGAGTGATATTGCTCCTAACTTTCAAGGACTTCTTTTTGCAGGGTCTCCATGTGATGGATGAGGCCCTTTCGGCAAGCAACCTGGAGGTAGAGACGGCTCGGTTCATGGTCGAGAGACTTGAAGAAGAGAACGCTCGCCTGAAGTAGGAGGTCGAAGCGGTTTATTCTCGCGAAAGGGAATTGGCACGAAGTCAAGCGTCGCAGATTCGCCGTGTGTACAGGCGCAGAAAGAGAGAGGTCGCCTCGATTGTGGCCGATCGCTCGGTCCAGTTTGCGGCGGATTTTGACCAATACAAGCGTGCTCATCAGACCTTTGGAGAATACCGCGAATGCCGTGGTTCGGTGGGCGCTCTGTATCGTACCCAACTTCCTAACTACTCCTACGACCTTGAAATGGATAAAATGTCCGATCATGTGAAGAAGTGAAAGAAAGTCGTGTCTTCGATCCCATCTATCGAAGAGAGGGTTCGAGATCATTAGGCTCCAATTCCCGTTTCTCCCGATTTGGTGGAAGTCGGGGACACTGCTCGGTGTGACGAGGACGCGGTTGATCAAAACCTGGGACCGTCAAGAGTATGCAACTTTTCGATCTCTGGCAATTTCAAGTATGATTTCTGAGCGAGAAATGTTTGTTTGTTGAGGCAACATGTTCCCTGTTTATTAGTAGTATTTTGGCCAAGTGTGGCCATTTTATGTTTGTCGGGGTTGGTCGTGTGTGGCCTTGAAACCCCTCACCTTGTAATTTTAATATTAATGAATGATGTTTTTCGTTTTGATTTGGTTGCGTATGAGTAGTATTACAGTTGCGAAGAAAGATCATGAGTCGTCGTTTCATGTCTACTCTGTTGAGAATCGATATATTCGTTGTTCGTTTCGAATGCGAGTTGTCGAAAGATTTACTCTTTCGGATTTTCTTGAACGTGAGAACATAGGCGAAGAGACAAATTTTGGAATCTCGTACCGGTTAGATACTATGTCTTGAGATGTCTGAGACCANAGATACTATATCTTGAGATGTGTAAGACCAGTGTGCTGGGTTTGATTTGATTTGGTGTAGAGGGAAAACACAAGTTGTTATCTCATATTTAACTCTTTTCGTTGATCGTTCTATGCGTTGCTCGTTCGGGATGTTAATAAGTTTCGTAAACTTTCTTAAGCGTTTATATATGAACGAAGAGACATGTTTTAGGATTTTGTATCGGTTAGATATCATGCCTTGAGATGTTAGAGACCAGTGTGCTGGGTTTAGGGCAAGACCTAGGTCTACTCTCAGTTTTAGGGTGTGTGGTGATTAACTCCGGCTTACGTTTCCTATTTTCGATTTTGACCTGGTTCCGTCTCGATATTGAAGTTTGTGATAAGTTATCGGCTTATATGACTTGCATCAATCGGGAACCAAGCATCTCTCTAAAGATAATCTAAGTCGTTTGGAAGTGCTGACCAATATTTCGGATTTCTTTTATAGCGCGCTATTATCCTATTCGGATGTATGAGAACCCATTCTTTGAAAAGAGCGGGTTAATGTGAGTGATTAGTTCGTCCGTCGGGGCCAATCGACGAGCGGGTTTATAGTCTTGTGACTGTCTTTAAGAGCTTTTGATCGAGTTCAAAATCGTGCTTCTTGGAAACTCGTGACTTCTCGCATTTTCCAGAAGTTTTTCCGCTTTGTGGTGGAATGTGTCGGTGAACAAGTTATAGTCGATGTTTGTTAAGAAAGATCATCTCGTTTGATTTCCGTTTTTGGGTTATATGAAAGAATAAAAAACAAATTTATCATCGAAATCGGATCGAAAAATGTCGAGTACAAAGTGTAGGAGTATACGAGTATACGCACACCAACTCCCCCTTTTTTTAAAGAGGGGTACAGTTGAACTCTTCTCGCGAAGAGCAGCCTACGTACCTCTTTCGAGGATCAAGCCGCCTCGTAGTTCAGTTTGTTGCCGTGAGTGATTACTCGTTTGGTAGAGATGCGTCGGTCGTTTCAGTCTCGGTGACTACAGCTGGGTCGACGGTTTCCTCGGGTGTTAAGGGCGTTGCCTTGTCAGGAGTGTTCGGCTCTGAAGTTTGCTTGTTTCCTTCGGACTGAGCTGTTTCCCGAGTTGACGATTCTGGCACGTCTTTCTCCGAAGTTTTTTCGGCTAACGGCTGAGTCGTCTTTATTCGTTTGGGTTTGGCCACGGGATTCATTGCGACTTGTCTTAGCTTATGTTGGGCTAGGAAGCAAAGTCGTGACTGTTTCTGGCATCCCCATATCGTGGAGATTCCATAGGGGGTTGGGAATTCAATGCCCAAGTGGTAGGTCGATGGAACTGCCTTCATGGAGTTTATCCATGGCGTTCCCATGATCACATTGTAGATGGCAGGGTGGTTGACGACCGCAAAATCGACAACTTTTTATTTATCTCCTTGGCTACCACTGGAAGTTTGATCGATCCGAGAGTCACCGAAGTTGTTCCTGAGCAACCCGTGAGCGGTCTCGATGTGGGTATGGCCTCGGATAAGTCGATATTCATCCTGTTGAGGGTATCATGGAAGATGATATCAACGGTACTTCCCGAATCGATGAGGATCCTGGCGACTTAGAGATCTTTTATGACAAGGTCGATCACGAGAGGATCGTTATGGGGTTTGTCGAGTCTGACAGTTTTGTGTTCCTCGAAAATGATGGCACTACTTGCGGTGTCACTTGCAGTGTCGAGTGGTGTGGGCCAGTTTGCACTTGACTCAGCCTTTCGGTGATATGCTTTTATCTATGAGACGGTGTCGCAAAAGTATTGCGGCCCTCCGATGATCATATTCACCCTGCAACGATTGGAATCATTGCCTTTGTCGTCAGGCCTCCGTACGCGTTTCCCATTTACTTGGGTTCCATGAGACGCGGTGTCTCCAGTGGGTGCTTTCTCGGTCTTGAGTGGGTGATCTGTATAGGGTATGAGGCCTTTTATGCTGGTTACGTCCGAGATCTCCCCGCGAGCAGTTTCGCTGTTAACCTCGCTCCGAGAACTTTGCAGTTTGCGGTGGAGTGATCCTTTGCTTGGTGAAACTCGCAAAAAGTGTTTTTGTCATACGACGTGTTCCGTGTCTAGGTGTTCCCCGATGTCCTACCTTGTTCAGACGGGGAATTGACAGCGTAGTTGTGCACTCCCCGGACGTCTTCTCCCTCGTGATGGACGTACTTGTCGTTACGAGGGACTTTCTTTTTTGCTTTCTGTTTAGAAGTTAAGTCTTTCGAGGACGCCTTTGTAGGTCTGTGAGTTTGCGATAGGATTTTCATCTCTTCTTATGATGATGAAATTCGTGGCCTTACGAAGCGCGTCCTGAATAGTGCGTGGTTTCTCGAGAGCTATCCACTTTCTGAACTTTGACTTGTACCAGAGAGTCTTCCTAAGTGTGTCTACTGCCACTTTGTCACTGATCCCGTTGACTCTCGATATTACTATCTTGAACATGTTCATGAAATCTCGGAGAGATTCGTCTTCTCTTTGAGACAGGCTCCATAGGACAAAGTCGGGAGTTTCTCTGTCCATAAACATGGAGTAATGTTCAAGAAATTCCGAGGAGAGTTGACGGAAACTTCTGATGGAGTTTCGCTTTAGTCTAGAGAACCATTCGAGGGACGCTCCTTGGAGATGCTCGAAGAATAGGTGGCAGAAGCCAGCGTCTTTCTCGCCTTTCTTGAGCTTGGATCTCACCATCGTGATATGGAAAGTCTGCAGGTGAGCTTTTGGATTGGAAGTTCCGTCATACATTGGGTTTTTCACTTTCCCGGGATCGGAGAGACTCTGGTGTTGGTTATGCGAGTAGTGAATGGAGTTTTTTGAGCCTCTTCGAGGATCCTGTCGATTTCTGGCGTGGTACTGGTCGCGTGATGGATCTGCGATTTTACCGCTTCGACCTCTGCTGCTGTTTTTGTGATGTAGTCATGGAGATCACAAATCTCGTGGAGATCGTCAGAGGTCTTTTTTCGAGATGCTTGGCATGTCCTACGAATGGCTCTGGCCTGCTCCTCGGCCTGCTTCTCTTGCTCTACCCAGAAGATATTTTCCTCTTCTTCCGTCATGGGTTCGCTGAGCTGAGAATTCTTTCGTGTTGCGCGACCCTTAAGCCTTCTTGGGTGTACGTCAGCGTCTTCATCCGTGGAATCAGCTTGATCGCTGAAGTTCAGGTCAATTCGCTCGGCTTCGTTATCCTCCGTTTCCTTTTTGGGATTTAGGGGATCTTCCATGTTATTCTGAGGTGCGACAGGGGTGATTACATCGGGGCTCTGTCCCGAAGGATTTCCTACACGTTCTGGAGTAAGTCGCGCGGAGTGGTGAAGTCAAGTCTTCTTCCGCGGAGTCTAGTAGCTCCATGCGGAAGGATGGTTCTAGTCCTCGCGGTTAGGGTTTCAACCTGTTTAGTGAGAGAGCTAGTCAGTTTGTCTTG
>OVAN01013067.1:0-13172 GCA_900406275.1 Anastatica hierochuntica
GATCGGTTTAATACGAGGTTATTCACATAAACGCTAGTATTGTCCATAGCAAATGTGTGAACTTTTTTCATCACATACACAACTCGGTTATCTTTTTTTTTTCACATACACAACTCGGTTAGTTTGAATATCAAATTTGGTTCGCTTTCAATCACATTTGTTGGTTTAAAGTTTAGAACAAATCTTTACGGCCATTCAAACAAAATCCATCAGACTTCGAAATCAAAAGGTGCTAACTTTTTTTTTATCCTTCTACTTCTTCTTCTTCCTTCTGCTTCACCATAGCTTTTCAGATAACATCTTCCAATGGATAATACACTCTTCCCTCACAAACCTCCATACCCAATTCAATCCAAGAGATCTCCACCACCTCAATCTTCTAACCATTCCGTCAAATTCAGCTCCGCCACACTTCACTTGCCTCCTCCTTCTCCTCCGTCATTTCCTCTTGATTCCCTCCTCCACCATCTCGTTCACCTCTCTTCCACGCCTCGACATGCCAACTCCGCCGCACGTTTCCCTTCTCTCGAGGTTTCCACGGTGAAATCGGTGAAGCCCGTCTCGAGTTCCGTTCTGGGTATCGAGATTGGCGGCGATGAAGGACGATTCGGTAATGGGTCTCTGAAACTACTCTGCAATAACGAAGTTGTGCTTCTCAATTCCATTTTGGATCAGCCATTGACTGGATTAAGCAGTTTCTTCGATTCCGTGAAGTATGAATTGCTTAGAACCGATTTGTTCAGTTTGGTCAAGGCTCTTGATGATTCTGGAAGCTGGGAAAGAGCAGTTTTTTTGTTTGAATGGTTAGTTTCATCTTCGAATTCTGGAGATTTGAAGCTAGATCATCAAGTTATTGAAATCTTAGTTAGAATCTTAGGTAGAGAATCTCAATACTCTGTTGCAGCTAAGTTGCTCGATAAAATTCCTCTACAAGAATATCTGCTGGATGTTCGTGCTTATACAACTATCTTACATGCTTATTCACGGACAGGGAAGTATGAAAAGGCCATCACTTTGTTTGAGAGGATGAAAGAGATGGGTCCTTCACCTACTCTGGTTACTTACAATGTGATTCTCGATGTTTTCGGGAAAATGGGTCGGTCTTGGAGCAAAATTCTAGTCGTTTTAGACGAAATGAGAAGCAAAGGGTTACAGTTTGATGAATTTACTTGTAGTACTGTGTTATCTGCTTGTGCAAGAGAAGGTTTGTTAAGAGAGGCGAAGGAGTTTTTCGCTGAACTTAAATCAAATGGCTATGAACCTGGAACTGTGACTTACAATGCCTTGTTGCAAGTTTTCGGTAAAGCAGGAGTTTATACAGAAGCGTTGAGTATTTTGAAGGAGATGGAGGAAAACAACTGCCCAGCTGATTCTGTGACATACAATGAGCTTGTTGCAGCGTATGTTAGAGCCGGTTTTAGCAAGGAAGCTGCTGGTGTCATTGAGATGATGACCCAAAAGGGTGTAATGCCAAACGCAATCACTTATACTACAGTTATAGATGCATATGGAAAGGCGGGAAAGGAGGAAGAGGCGTTGAAGCTGTTTCATAGTATGAAAGAAGCCGGTTGTGTTCCTAATACTTGCACCTACAATGCAGTGCTTAGTATGTTGGGGAAAAAGTCAAGATCCAACGAGATGATAAAGATGCTATGTGATATGAAGTCTAGTGGATGTTCCCCGAATCGGATCACATGGAACACGATGCTTGCTCTGTGTGGGAATAAGGGTATGGATAAGTATGTAAACCGGGTGTTCCGTGAAATGAAGAGCTGCGGATTTGAACCTGATAGAGACACTTTCAACACGTTGATAAGTGCTTACGGGCGATGCGGTTCAGAGGTTGATGCATCGAAAATGTTTGGTGAGATGACGAGAGCAGGTTTTAATGCCTGTATTACGACTTACAACGCATTACTTAATGCCTTGGCTAGACAAGGGGATTGGAGATCGGGCGAGAATGTGATTTCCGACATGAAAAGTAAAGGTTTCAAACCAACTGAAACATCTTACTCTTTGATGCTTCAATGTTATGCTAAAGGAGGAAACTTTCAAGGGATAGAGAGAATCGAGAAGGAGATAAGCGAGGGCCAAATATTCCCAAGCTGGATGATTTTGAGAACCTTAATTCTCGCAAACTTCAAATGCCGAGCACTAGCAGGAATGGAAAGAGCATTCACATTATTTAAAAAGAACGGATACAAACCGGACATGGTGATTTTCAACTCGATGCTCTCCATTTTCACAAGGAACAACATGTATGATCAAGCACAAGGGATTCTCCAGTCTATCCACGAGCACGAGCTAAACCCAGATCTCGTAACCTACAACAGCCTCATGGACATGTATGTAAGAAGAGGAGAGTGTTGGAAAGCCGAAGAAATCCTCAAGAGTCTAGATAAGTCGCAGTTTAAACCAGACCTCGTCTCTTACAACACGGTGATAAAAGGTTTCTGCAGAAAAGGATTGATGAAAGAAGCGGTTAGGATGCTGTCCGAGATGACAGAGCGCGGAATCAGGCCGTGCATATTCACATACAACACGTTTGTTTCGGGTTACACGGCGATGGGAATGTTTGAAGAGATAGAGGATGTGATTGAGTGTATGGCGAAGAACGAATGCAGACCAAATGAGTTGACATATAAAATGGTAGTGGATGGTTATTGTAGAGCAGGGAAGTATAGTGAAGCAATGGACTTTGTATCAAAGATTAAGAACCTTGATGCTTGCTTTGATGATCACTCTATTCAACGGCTTGCTCTCCGAGTACGTGAGAATTTAGAATCCTAAAGTATAAAATTTTATAAACTGTATTTGTTTGTTTTTTCTTTTGTAGTTTTGGGATACATTTCATTGTATTGAATTGGCATTTCATTTTCACTTCAAAATAAGTACAAATTTTGATGATGGAATGATGAAAAGGAAAGATCAAAATTTGAGCTTTTAGTGTGTGTGTTTTCTTCTTCTTAGATCATTTACAATGGGGTAGTTGAATATTTTATTCAACATTGAAACCCTGGTTGGAAATTGATCTTTGCTCCTAGCGTTTCAAATAGAGGTGCAAATCTAATTGCTCAGAGTGCCACAAAGAAATGCTTCTACTTTTCTTATGTTGTAGGGGGCTGTCCACAATGGCTTCATGCCATCTTTGATGAAGAAAGAGTAAACCAGTTCTCTATTGGCACTTAGATTTTTTGGTGTATGGCTATGTAATTAGGCTTATTAATAGCCCTTTAGCTCTTTGTAGTTAAAACTTATTTTTTAGTCTGGGTTTAAACTCTGTAAGCCTGGTTTTTATAAAGTTAATTCAGAAGGAAAAAAAAACCCTTGCAATGAGCTAATTGAATTATTAAAAATGTATACGTGGATTCTATATAGTTGAATACTTTCAACGAGTTGAATGCAAAAACATAGGTCATACAATGACGCATGTTGAAATTCAAGTGGATAAAGTGGTGAGAGAGTGAATTTTGGAGATTTTTATCCTCTCAAATTATTGGGACTTAGTTATTTTGTATTAAATAATTCTAAAAAATAAATAAATAAATATCAAAATTCATAATTTTTTATGATCTATAAATAGAGACTAAATTTATTAAATCTGAATTCAAAAAAAATTGTCATTATTAGAAGTTAAAAATAAAATAAATATTAAATAATAAGGTGGAAGAGAGAAGATGATGTGGAGGGGGTTGAATTTACCTACCATTGTACATAGTCTTAGTTAAGACCCATTTAACATTATTTTTATTGGAATCACATCTAGGTGTGTAAAAGAAAACCGAGAACCGAAGATTTAGATAGTATTAAATATCATAACGAATCTTAACTTAACAAATGAAAATCCAAAACACTTGAAAATAAAATTGCAAATCCAAACATATATGTCGGTGGCAGTCCCTAAACTATAAAAGAAACAGATAGATTTATCGGATGAAAATTAATCATGCAGTTGTTTCTCATAATTTGTAATAGAAATAATAATTCACAAGATAAAAAAACATATATGCTATAGTTATATCTAAAATAACCACAATATTCGAATTAACCAAAACATATGATAATTCTTAAATATATATTTTCAAAATTAAACTATTGTGATGATATACAATTCAACTAAGTTTTTATTTTTATTTTTGTATAATTACCGAATTCGAAAACATATTTAAGAACCGAACTATCTTAAAATTTAGGAACCGAAACCAAATTGAAACCGAACCGGATCAGAGCCAAAATTTTAAAATACCCGAGCAGCTTAAAATTTATTAGAATCAAAAGAAACACTTATAAATACATATTTTTAAAGTTGAAAGTTTATGGAAGTTTCTGATGTTAAAAAAAAAGTTGAAAGTTTATATTACTCATTTACAATTTTTTGGAACTTTTAAGACCGAAAATGAAGATATTTTGTTAGCATGTGTATTCCATAAAAAAAATCGAATCTGAAACCAAACAAAACCAAAACCAAAAAAAAATCATTTAAAAAAGTCAGGAGGATATTTTGCTATCATCGACCGACCGAATCTCTCTCCTCTACTAGAGAAGTGGGCGGTGAGAGACATCATCCATCTTCAAAATCAAACATTTCTCCTTCTGGGTTTCTTCTCCTCTTCCTGAAGAAGAAGACGACTCCTGGGTTTTGCCTCAAATTTTCAAACTTTTGACCCTTTTCATTTTTCTTGGTGTATCTATAAATTACATGGAGTGGGATAGTGATTCCGATCTTAGCGGCGGCGATGAGGTTGTAGACGATGGATGGTTCGGCGGAGATAACGGAGCGATTCCTTTTCCGGTGAGTAGTCTTCCCGGAACGGCTCCGTGTGGGTTCGTCGTCAGCGACGCTCTTGAGCCTGATCAACCCATCATTTATGTTAACACCGTCTTCGAGATTGTCACTGGGTATCGAGCTGAAGAAGTCATTGGTCGAAATTGGTGAGTTTGAATTTCTCCTTTTGCCCTAATTTTTGCCATCATGATTATGCTTCTTCGATGTTAAACCTAGAAAGCTTGATGAACAAAAGCTGTTTTTACAGAAAAATTTGGATCTATCTGAATCATAGTTTTAAGAATTCGAACTATATGGTTTATATTACATTGGCTTTAGATTGTTTCCGATAATTTTATGTTGAATCTGTGTCCATCAGGTTTCTGTATTGTTTGATCTTTGTTCAGTAAGTATTACTCTCACAGTTTCTTTTTCGTTTCGCAGCCGGTTTTTGCAATGTAGAGGGCCATTTGCTAAAAGAAGGCATCCTTTGGTAGATTCTAGAGTTGTATCGAAGATGCGACAATGTCTGGAAAAGGGCATTGAGTTTCAAGGCGAATTGCTAAACTTCCGGAAAGATGGATCTCCGTTGATGAATAAGCTGCGTCTAGTCCCTATCCGTGAAGAAGACGAGATCACTCATTTCATAGGTGTTCTGTTCTTCACAGATGCAAAAATCGATCTTGGCCCGTCTCCTGGCATATTGGCAAAAGAAATCACAAGAAGGTCTCGCTCGTTTGCCTCTGCTTTACCAATCGGAGAGCGTAATGTTTCTCGTGGACTCTGTGGGTTATTTGAACTGACGGATGAGGTATTAGCTCTCAGGATATTGTCGCAGTTGACTCCTCATGATATTGCATCGGTTGCTTGTGTGTGTCGGCGGCTAAATGAGTTGACAAAGAATGATGATGTATGGAGAATGGTCTGTCAAAACACATGGGGCACCGAGGCTACACGTGTTCTCGAGAGTGTTCCAGGTGCAAAGAGGATTGGTTGGGTTCGACTGGCCAAAGAGTTTACCACACATGAAGCAATGGCGTGGAGGAAGTTTTCGGTGGGTGGTTCTGTTGAGCCTTCGCGATGTAATTTCAGCGCTTGTGCTGTTGGGAACAGAATTGTTATCTTTGGCGGGGAAGGTGTGAATATGCAACCGATGAATGATACGTTTGTGTTGGACCTTGGCTCGAGTAAACCCAAGTGGAAATCTGTTCTGGTTAGCTCTCCTCCTCCAGGACGCTGGGGCCACACGCTTTCTTGTGTCAATGGATCCCGTTTAGTAGTTTTTGGAGGTTATGGGAGCCATGGATTACTCAACGATGTCTTCATGTTAGACCTTGATGCAGACCCGCCGACTTGGAGAGAAGTATCTGGTTTGGCCCCTCCAATACCAAGATCGTGGCACAGCTCATGCACACTCGATGGAACAAAGCTGATAGTATCCGGTGGTTGTGCTGATTCTGGGGCTTTACTCAGTGATACATTCCTGCTTGACCTTTCAATGGATATACCAACTTGGAGAGAGATACCGGTACCATGGACTCCTCCATCTCGCCTCGGACATACTCTCACGGTCTATGGTGACCGCAAGATCCTCATGTTTGGTGGTCTTGCCAAAAACGGTTCTTTGAGATTCCGCTCTAACGATGTATATACAATGGACCTTAGCGAGGATGAACCGAGTTGGAGACCGGTGATTGGGTATGGATCTAGACTCCCGGGAGGCATGGCAGCTCCACCACCGAGGCTAGATCATGTGGCGATTAGTCTTCCTGGTGGTAGAATCTTGATATTTGGTGGTTCAGTTGCAGGGCTTGACTCGGTTTCTCAACTCTATCTTCTTGATCCAACGGAGGAGAAACCGACATGGAGAATACTGAATGTTCAGGGAAGTCCACCGAGGTTTCCATGGGGACACACCACTTGTGTGGTCGGAGGAACCCGGTTGGTCGTCTTAGGTGGTCAAACCGGAGAAGAATGGATGCTAAATGAAGCTCATGAACTGTTACTAGCTACTTCTACTAGTGTAAGCACTTAAGAATGGCTTTTTCGCAATTTCAGACGAAAGATCTATCACGCAAAACCGATCAAAATGGGATCTCAAATAATATTCTTACTACTTTGTGGTCCGTACATTGTGAGTTTTGATACGTGTATAATGTTTTGATCATTTGTTGATTTGATGTTACGAGTTATATTGTATATGTATATATTTCATCCCATCTTCTGTAGTAAAAATTCTGTATTTGACAGAAAGATCAAAAACTAAACTTAGAAACAGATCTGTAAGAAGGAAACGTTTCAAGTTCGGTTTATGTTGTTTTAGATTTTTATACATAAACGGGTGAGCATTCCGGTATCGGGTCTATTCGGATATCGGATATTCTATTCCGGAGGTGTGGACCCAATTGGGTACTTTTTTCCCGTTTGGTGTTCGAATCGGTTTCTGCCAGGTTCGGATTCGGATCAATTCTAATTTCCTTAGATGTACCCGGAAACTTTTTTAGGTCCTATTCGATTCGAGTATTTTCGGGTATTACGGGTATTTAGATATCTAAATATATCCATATTTCCGATTTTCAAAAATAGTCATCAAAATTATACTAAAATATATATCAAAAGTTACCAAAAAACACTAAAAGATACAGGAAAACACTCGAAAATATCCTAAGCCACTACAAAAAATTTTTCAAAATACTCAAAATATTTTAAAATATTAAAATAACTAATTTACACACACACACACACATATATATAAATATTTCGGGTATCGAATACTTCTGGGTATCTGTTCGGGTATGGGTTCGGTTCAGATATAACCGATACGCGAACTGCCCGACTCTCATACCCATTTGAGTATTTCACTCGATTCAAGTTTGGTTTCATTTTTTCGGGTCGATTCCGGGTCGGGTATTCAATCCGGGTAAATTCAATAAATACAAATAATTCTCAAAGGAAATTTCAGTTGTATGTCGACTTTGTACTTTGATAAGAGATTTAATTCTCTTTTGAGATTAAACCAAAACTAACCTTAAAAGCAAGATTATCCCTTGTGGTGAAAAAAAAAGCAAGATTATCTCTTGTAGTGTAGTTTAGGATCGATCCACAAGGAGCAAATTTTACACACTTAATCTTATAGATACTTTTAACGCGTCTTGATTGCTAGTCCTATTTGCTTGTCGACATTGCTTGCAGAATCTTTGGTCGTTCTTTCGGCATTGTTGGAAGCCAAATCTCTTGGTATTTGTGAGTTAAAATTTTGTTTTGATTATTAAGTTTTGATCAATCTCATTGTGAAGAGTCAAGATCGCAACGAGTTTTACGTTGTGCTTGTTGATATAAAATGATAGCAATACCGTTTTCTTTTACTTCTCTTGATTACATTCTATGTTTATTAAACATTTAGGTTGATGCGCTTGCAAAGCGTGCATTTTTTACTCTTGATACTTCATTGTTTGAAGTTTAATAAAAATTTCACATTTTTGAAAAAGTAAAATATATTATTTTTCTTTTCAAAAGTATCATCATTATAGATTATATAACTTATAATTTAAAAAAAAATATTTTATAAATATATAGAAATCTTGTCATAAATTAGTATATAGAATTTTATAAAAATTTCATGTTTTCAAAAATAACATTCAATCTTAAATAAATTTATAAATGATGATAAGTTTAAAACTAGATAAAAGTAATGATATTTTCGAAAAGTAGTATCTTACAAAATCATTTTTGAAAATATTATGAATTATGATTTAAATATCATTTCTGAACATTGGTAATTATGTAGTTTTTTTTACCAATCATATAATATTGTATAATTGATATTAGTATTTAAACATTGAAAATTCTCCTTGTTCAAGTAAACAAAAACTAAAAAAACAAAATGTAGCTAATTTGTATTATAAATAAGAAGATTTCTTTTTATTGTTTTGATTATTTAATTTTGCTATAGTTTATAATCATAAAATAGATTATTTTCTAACTATCAATTAAAAAGAATATCGAAAGATTTAACATTCTAAAAACCAAACACAAAAACAGAAAACATCCATGGTTCTTTTTTCAACTTTGAATATATATATATATATATATATATGTGTGTGTATATATATATATATTTATGTATGAATGAAAATGTCCACAATACAAAATAACCATAATAGAAACCCACAACCCAAGATGTGATGTTCGTATTGGAAGAAAAATTGGAAGCGAAGAAGAAGTTGGAAGTTTGTACTCGTGACTTGTCCTGTATTCGCGCTTGCGCTCGTGATTTTTCATGTATTCGTTTTGATTTTTCAAGTATTTGTCGCTCTCAAGTCAAATATCAAGTTATATAATTTCGATAGTTGCAAGTACAAGACAAATAACAAGTATCATAAAAATTTTAGATACTCGATTTGGTATTATCTATTCCTTGTTACCTGACTTGATGTTATATGTTACATGATAGATACTTGCAGATATATTGTTTGAGTAGTGATTGAAAATAAACATATCACTTGGAACATATCGCATGGAAAAAATGTAAGTTAGATAAAATATGTTTAGTTTTTTCATAAGAAGTAAATAAAACTTTTAGAGGGACAGTTTCCTGTCTCTTGCCTTTTTTTTATAATGGATAAAAATATTTGGTTTAGAGTAATTTTCGTACCCATCCATAATAAAATAACTCGTAAATACTTGCAAGTAATTTGTAAGTACTCGCAAATAATAAATAATAGGACGAGACAAATAACTTGCAAGTAAGCTATTTTAGAGCAAGTACTCAAAACAATAAATAATAGATAAAGTACATACTAAGTCTAAATTTTAATTATTTATCAAATATCAAGTATTCTTAGAATAGAGATTATGAGAATGACATCCATGGTTTTTTTTTTCATGGTGAAAAAAAAAAAAATTTTCCATAAAATAAAATACCAAAAGAAAAAGAAAGAAAAACACAAGTCTTTTAAGTCTTTGGTGAGTGTGAAAAAGTAAAAGTACATTTACACTTGGGAAAGAAACACTGAGAAGAACCAAAGCCTCACTCTCTCTCTCTCATCTTGAAACCTTCTTTACTTTCACTCTCTGCAACTTGCAAACAACTAGCAACCAAGCAACCTTACTTCAGATTCTTTGTCCGAAAGATTCCTTCCACCACAAGATGCCGATCAACAAAGACCCATCAACTCCTCCGCCTGTAATCGGAAAAATCGGACCTTACACTGTCTTCATGACTCCTCCGGCGACTCCAAAACCACCTGAATCTCCTGCCGCCGTGTCCCAGAAGCCTGTCATGCCACCGCCGGTTCTTCCTCCGCCGCAACAGTTCAAATCTGTGGCTTCCTCTGATTACGACGGCTCAGTTATGAGTTTCTTCAGAAACGCCGTCACAAAAGTTCAAAACGGTAAGAAAACGAGAGAAATCTCACAAAAAAGTTTCCCCATTTTCAGATCTTGAGTTTTGAGATTGCTTGAGAATCAAATTGATGTAAAGATTCCATCTTTGTTAAGTAATTGGAAAAGTAGATTAAAGTGGAGATTACTGCTAATGTTATAAGATTTGGTTTTAAATAACTTTTGACATTCTTGTTTTGTGTTGTAAACCAATTTTGCTAACAGCACATTCAAGTGTGGATGATCATTTGGTGAGATGGTTTGGGTTAAACCAATCTAAGTATCAATGGGCTTTGGATGAATACTATGAAGGCAAAGGATCAGTAAGTGTTGTTTCTATATATGTTGTCTCCTTTAGTTGTATGGTTCATTAGGTCTTTCGAATCTTGATGTTCACCCAATGGTGATTGTTAAAACGGCGATAGGTAGTCGAAAGTGTCACTGATTGGATTTGAACTGAGTCTCTCATGTCATTGAGCTATTGCATAAGTTGCTCGAAAACATATTGCGGTTAACATTCATTTGTTAACATAAACGCAGGAAATGAAGAGCGTGAAAGCAAAGGAGATGCCGGGAAAAGTACAGAGCGTATAAGCAAAATCGTATACTCACTTCTTGTTTCTTTGGCCAATTCGAAAACCTGCTTTTTTCCAAGAGAGTTCAAATGAAAAGCTCACAGTCTTGATGAAAAGTTCTCTTCAGATGTTCGATCATTAAACCTTTAGAGATCTCTGTTTTAGCTATATTGTAGTATTTATGTAACAATGATCTTCAAAAGGAAAATGGAGTGCATTGATCATTTTGGTTTGTTGTAAGATTAATTTCACATTATTATTTGCTCTTTTACCATATCACTATCTAATATATTCATATGTTCTGTCTCAGTTTCTCGGTTACTCTTTTATTAATTCATATGCTCTCTCCCTGGATGGCTTCAGTGATGGCATTAAAGGCTTTTAGTGTCTCTTAAGTTTTGGATGTCTGAACCAGACAACAAAACTTTCGCGTTATACTTTAGCTGAGAAGAGATTGTACTTCCCACATTGCGGTTTGACTTCAATGTTCACCATTCTTGCATCGATCAGCTCCTCAAGCTGGTTCTAAGACAGTATAAAAGCACGTCAAATTCGTCACCATTCTTGCATTGGTGGGAAATGTTTTCCTCCATTGCGGCAAGCAACCAAAGAGAAACCGTTTGATATTATATGAGGGTATACACATGTATTGATCAAAAGATAATTATAGCATTCATTAGAACAATGATACAAAGCTTTTTTATAAACTAAAATATGTCTATCATTCTCTAAACCTTCCCCTACATTTATAAGAACAAAAATATACATCATCGGCCTTGGAAAGCTTAAGAATCAAAGGGAGCTTGCAACGAAAGTTACACACATAACAAAGTGGTCTGCAAATAGAGTTGTTGGATACCACTTCTCCTTCTCGTCTTATTAGTTGTCCACCAAGTCTTAATGGAAGTCGTCCATCCCATCTTGTTGCAGAACCTGGCATGATATATGAGAAGTCTCCCACAACGCAGGAAATATGCAATGTGATCCCACAATCATTACATGTATAGAACCATTTCTTTGGATCCATTTTTGTTTCGCATGCCTCACACCAATACTTACGGTCTGCGTTTTTGTCACCAAAACACAAGAAGAGGGGATGATCATCGTACCTTTTCCGCATTACCTTTTTCGGTAAAAGAGCACACTCGAAGTCCAGAGAATAATCACACTCGGCACAACCAAAGACATAACTTGCTGTGATCGTCTTGCACTGATCACAACGCTTTCGGTTGGATATATAGTAGTAGTGGTTGTAGTACAAAGGGTGTTCATGGCTTTCGTGCTCAAGTGAATCTGAAGTCGAACCGCATCGTGTATCTATAATCTTATGGCCAGATTTGTATCTGAATCCTGTGAACTCTAGACCACAAAGACCACACACATCAACCTTGAGGTTAGCCTTTGTTCTTAGTGTGAATGGCTGGTTGTCGCACACATGACGTTTCTTTCGTGGAAGTTGTGCACATTTTTCGTGGAGAATAAAATCACATTGCTTGCAACTGTAGAATGGTTCTGACCAAATCTGTAAGACACATGCTACACATAGCGTGCTTTCAGGTAGAATCCTACCGTGGCCATCCTTGTTGATTTTTAAGTCATGATCATGGCTGAAATGTTTGATCGTGGTATCATCAATCACCTCGAATGGCGCAATTTCTTCTTCTTCGGGTGTTCCTTCTCGTTCTACCATGTCCCATACATCTTTGTCGGTTGCGCATAGTGAATGAACAGCCAAAGTAGGACATTTCACACAAGTATAAGCCCCGTAGAACCCATCTACTTTTTCACGGCAAACTCTGCATTTCCACTCTCCATGTCCCAGGCGACGGGTGTAAGCGATGCGATGATCGTGTCGGTTGATGTTGATGACGCGGGGAAGACCGATACATTGTCGATGAATCATGAAATTGCATTGAAGACAAAAATAAGGGCTTCGATCACCTTGCGTCCCGCAAGCATTGCAAGTGAAATCGATGCGTCTTGGGACAAGACGAAGTTGGTGTTCATGTGTCGTTGCGCATTCAACATCAACAGGTGGTGGGTTTTTCATACATGCTCTGCAAATGCTAAAATTACAAACGTCGCAGTGGTGAAGCCGGTGGTAATACGCATCAAACTTTGTCGCGCAAAGAAGGCATTTCGTGTCAGCATAATGAGGGACTTCGCCTTTAAGTGACTTGAGTGGGTGTTGCGGGTGAGAACTGTGGTATTCTTCTGGAAAAAGATCTGCACAACCCACATGAATGGCAAATTCGCATTGACAACATCTATAATATGATTCACCCGAGGTTACATTTTGGTTACAGGCTTTGCAGAGTATCCAATTACGGCGAAAGGAAGGTTGAACGGCGAGTTGGAGTGGATGCTCGTGTCCATAGGGATTTGGACGAAGAACAAGAGGTTCTGGCCTCCTGGCGCACGCAAAATCCAACTTGAAATCACATACTGAA
>OVAN01013068.1:0-13170 GCA_900406275.1 Anastatica hierochuntica
TTAAAGTCATAGTAGGAAAGTGAGTAGGGTTGAGAGGCCCTTTCTTTTCATAAACGTCTCTTACCGCATTTGAGATTGCACAAGGAAGAGTTGTCTCTAGTGAAGAGTCAACTAGCATGATAGGAGTTGAGCCTTGCTTCACATCCTTAGGATTGTTGTTCTTGTTCTTCTCACATGGAACCACATTCACCTCAGTCTTGGCATCACTCATGGTATTTTGTTCAACAATCTCACCAATTGAACGAGGTTTCTTGGATTTCTCTAAATCACCATTCTTGAGAATTGACTTTGGGTCTAGAGGATTTTTCATTGGCGTTGTGTTTTGAGTAGGCTCACTATCCTCTTGGTCCATTATCATCATCAAATTGTCGATCCTCTTTTTTCTGGTGACAATATCCTTCAAAACCTTGTTGACTACCGGTTGGTCACACCATTCCATAAATGGTATTGTAACCATGAGACCTCCCATTTGATCCTTGATCTTCTTGTATTTCGCTTCAAGGATTTGTTTCTTAAACCTTCCTGGAAATGGTAAGTTAAATTCATCCATTGGGATATTAGTGTCGGTAGGTATGTAGTTCTTTTTCTTATTTTGGCGTGGAGGAGGTTTATCCTTTGGTTCCTCTGCTTGAACCCTAGGCGCCTCTTTAGATGCCTCTTCCTTCTCGGTTTCTTCTTCATTCTCATCTTGCTCTTCTTCATCAAGTGGCATTGGATCATTTTCCATCTCTTCTAACTCGGTTTCATTCTTCCTAGGGTCGGCCTCTTGAGTCCTTGGAGGTAGTTGCCTTCCGCTCCTCAAAGTCATGGCATGACAAAGCTCCTTCGGGTTAACCTCACACTTACCCGGTATACTACCCGTCTGAAGCTCATGTTTAGAAGCTAGTTCCGCTATCCTGTGATCCATTTCCTTAACATAAGAAGCAAGTGATTCACACTTCTCCTTCATTACCATGTGGTTCACATGAGTCTTATGGGTGATCTACTTGAATCTATCATCCACGTTTTTCTTTGTCTCCTCCTTTCCAACCAAAATTTCTTTCAACATGGAATGCATCTCATCCCCCTTTGAGGTTTTAGGTGCTTTTGGAGTTGTTGGAGTTGTTGGAGATCGTTCTCCTAGACTTGATTTAGGCGATGAGCTTTGGGAATAGCTCCCATGGTAGCTCTCTTAAACAAAGCTAATCTTCTCTTGTTGATCAAAGAAACTTTCATTGATCTTTACTTGCTTCTTTGGCTTGAGGACCGCCTTTGCTATTTCATCAATCTTTGCATTCAATTCTTCAAGGCGCTTGTCTTCAATCCTAGTTTGAAAGCCAAAATTCTCTTCCTCATCATAGCTTTTGGCCAAATTGTCAACCAACTTTTCTCCTTGTGTCGTGGTTAGGCTAGCCAAGTTCCCATTGGTTGCTAGGTTTATAGCAAGACGAAAGTGTTGGTGAACTCCTCTATGGAAGATCCTAAGAAGGCTCCCTTGAGTAAACCCATGGTGAGGACAATCCCTCACATACCCTTTGAATATTAGCCAAGCTTCTCCACGCGTCTCTTCTATCCCTTGCTCAAAATTAGCAATGTTGTTCCGAAAATTAGTTGTTCTTTCGCGTGGATAGAACTTTCCAAGGAACTTCTTCTTACACTCTTCCCATGTGATAATTGAAGAGCTCACTACGGTCTTTTCCCATTCGGAATCTATATCCCCCAAAGAGAATGAGAAGAGAGAAAGCTTCGCGTGGTCATCGGGGATTCCTTGAAATTTAACCATTTCACACAACCTTTCGAAATAGTCAAGATGATCTATAGGATTATCCGCATCCAATCCGAAATATCTAGCATTTTCCACCATGGTGATAAGACTTGACTTGATCTTATATGGAGGCAAGTCGCATGGTGGAGCTCTTATACCCATACTTATTTGGCACATGATGGGTGTGTCAAAGTCTCCTATAGTCTCTTGATATGCTCCCATTCCTCCAACTCCTTCTTGAAGTTGGTAATTCATCATCCTTCCAACAAAGCACAAGCAAAAAGAAAAGGAAAATAGTTAAATAACTTGAAAAATAAAGCTTAGTCTCAAACTTAAATGGAATCCCAAAGAAAATCTTAATCTAGCAATCGTGCTCCCCGAAAACGGCGCCAAAAACTTGTTGCGCGGTTGTTTAAAGGAAACATAAGGCAATGAAGCTTTAAAATTTATAAAAGCCCATTTCCTATCAATCACAGAATCCGCAAGTGCACGAATATGCTATTGTAGTACTTTGGGGTCGAACCACAAGGAGCAAACCTTAGCTAGATAGATCTAAGCTTTGGAAATACACACTCAAGCCTAATCTTAGCAAATAAAAAAGGTTGGGTTTTGTTTTGGTTTTCTTAATAATCTAGAAAAAAGAGCAAGGCAAAAAAAGCAAACATAAACTTAAAAGGTGCTAACTTGAAATAAACTATAAACTAAGATGATGGACCCATGAATGTCATAATCGATCCACTTAGATAGATGGTGATAAATGTGTTAGATCAAGCTATTAAGCACACCTAGACCAAAGGCAACACTAGCCTAATCCACTCTCATGGCAAGAGGCCATTTCCTTATCAATCGCATTCACTCACGCTCTCGCTTTGTTGCAAATGATAAATTGATTAGGAATCATTAAGAGCAAGCCCATATAGTCACTAATCAATCTAGCAAACAACTCTCATTGGCTAGATTGAAATAGAAAGTATTTGGTTCTCCTAGACATTTCATCGAACACCTCTTGGGGATAAAATGCATACTAGTCTAGATCTTAGAAAACTTAATATTAGCCATCCCTAACACCATATCACAACCAAATCTAGGTAGATCTAGACATCTATGGTTCCATCAAAAAGAACTACTCACACAACATAGAGAAAAAGAAAAGAGATGAAGATAAAGAGATAGATTTCATAGATAAAGATAGAGTTTGATCCAAGATCCAAACTTAAAAGAGAGACTCTTGATCTAAAAGATCAAGAGAAAATACAAAGTTTTAAGTTATAAAAGTGTGTTCTTGTCTTAGAAAATGGATACCCTCATAAAAATAGGTTAAGGGGTATTTATAGGGTGAAGAAGGGCATTTTTAAGGCTGAGGTTGTCCGCCATCGACTCATCTGGCCGATGGGAGCTAACCCAGGGTCGATGGCTGGAAACCTCCAGCAGAGGAGGCGCCATTTACTGCCTAGGTCGTTGGCCATCGAACCTAGGTTGCTGGCCGTCGACCAATTGGTCGAAGGGAGCTCCCTTTGGGCAATTTTGATGGCCCTTTGCTCCTCTTTGACATCTCGTTTGATCCCATCTTCTCCTAATGCTTCTAGCCTTTAATTCCCTTTATTTCTTTGTCATTTTGGCTCCTAGAATCCATCATCTCAATCTCTCAAAGTGCTCTCTAAGGTTGTACCTACAAATGCAAAGAATATGCATGAAAATGCAAGATTTGCCTAAACTAGACTCTAGACTCAAACTAATGCATTCTAAGACTTAAATGCAACATTTACAACCTAAATGCATCTAAAACATAAAAGAAATGAGTTATAAAATACATTAAAACCTATGCACATCAATCTATAATGATATCCATTCCAAAAGCTTGAGTTACTGCTGGAACTAGTATTTGGTGAGCAATTCTTTTTAGGCTTCGAAAGTAGATCCATCTAGAATTGTGAAAAAACAATCATACAAACATAGTTAATGCATACTCGTCTTCTACAACGACCTGCGAAAGTTGAGTCCCTTGGTTGTTAATTACTACGTGCCTCGAATCTCGGATGTGGAGAGGGTATAATTCTTGGTTATCTTTTTTATCTAAGCTAAACAGTACCTGAAAGTAGAACCCATTGCATGCTAGATTACGTTCTCTACGATTTTCTATTTATCTAACATTTATCTTTCATTGATTTTCTTTTCTTTTGCATTCTATTTCGTTTCTTTATTTCCTTTAAGAAAAAAAACAAACCAAACTTTGTCTCTTCCTAGCTAGTTCGAACGACTATAGATCCTTAGTGTAATGCTTGTCCCTGTGGGATCAATACCTGAAGTACTACAGCTACGTTGTGCATTTGCAGTTGTAGTATTGTTTTTTGGGTGAAAATTGACACACATCAATCCATCACAACAAAATCACTCTTCACAAATGATTTTCCAACCCTTAGCTCAATGATTTCCAACCTTCCCATTGGAAATTTTTTCATAGCATCTCCCAAGAATATAGGGTTAGCTCCTTTCTTGATTTCATATTGTAAACCGATTTTCTTCACACAGTCTACAGAGATCACATTCCAGCTAGCATCGGTATTCCCTAAAGCATCTTCAAATTGGTAGTCTTTAAGAGCACAAGGTATAACGAATATTCCTTCATCATCGCTCTTCTCTAATACATTCTCAATGGATATAGTTGTTGGAATGTCATTAGCTTGCATTACCTTCTCTACCTTATCTATCATAGCCAACATCCCCTCAAGCCTTGCCTTACCCATCTCATCGGTCTTAGTTTTCTCATACCATTCTTGTGGAATGTCTAAGTCGCCATACCGCTTCATCTTCTTATAGTGTTGTCTCAAGATTTCCTTCTTGAAACATTGAGGATACGATAGTTTGGTCTTAAGTGCCGTTAAACTCAAGATAGAAATATCTTCTTCACTCATATCCGTCTCACTAGGCATGTTCCTAGGAATCTTTGGTTCTTCATCCTTCTTTTCAAATGCCTTATCCCTTGAGACATCACTAACCTTTTCTTCAGACAAAGGATTTTCCTTTTCCTTATCAGTATTGACATATCCTTCAACAGGTGGAGTGTTTCTTTTCAAGCTCCTTTTCATTGGGAGTACTAGGTCCATCGTAATCTAGTCTAGATTCGGCATGACCTTACTTCTCAAGAGGGTTTCCAAATAATTCAACTCCCAATTCATCATCTAATTCCTTATCAATAGGATTGAAAATATTCTTTCGAGATCATTAATGATCTCTTCATCTTCAAGAGTAAAGACAATACCTTCTCATGGTTTAGGATCATTGTTGATTTCTTCCAAGAAGACATTGCAATAGTCTTCTTGATCATCCTTTCTCTTTAGCGACGACATTCCCCTTTTGATCCAAAATCACTTGATCTAGTTGTGAATATATGACCATCACCTTCATATGTGAAGATAGAGCATCATGCTTGAGGTTCATGTCTCAGTATATAGCTTCCATCTCCACATTCATTTCTCCAAATATCTTATCAAGCTCGACCTTAGTTTCATTTTTCCCTTTAACTAGCTTCTTAAGAATTGCGTGATTCTCTTCTTGTTCGGAAAGACCAGCTTGTTGTTGAGGCTTTTGGTAAAAGCCTTGTTCTGGTTGGTATTGGTAACATAGTTGATTAGTCTAAGGAGGGTAGACTTGATCTTGTGGGTTCTCCACATTTGTGCTTTGATAGGAAAAGTTGTTTTTGTATGGCTTATATCCTTGGTTGAAGCGCTTTTACTATAACCATCCTTGGATGTAACTCACTTCTTCTTGGTTCTCACCATATTATCCTCCTTCACATTCGGTTTCAACAAAATGAACACTTCTTATAGTTTGGAGAATGAGCCTATCGAGCTTGTCATGTAGCTCTTTGATCTTGTCATTCTTTGATCCCGTTCTTCTTATCGTTCTATCTTAATCTTCTCCATCACAATGGTCACTTTGGGCAAAATTCTCAATAAGCTTCTCTCCTTGTTCGGTGGAGAGACTAGCATAATTTACCATTGAAATGGTGTTCAAAGCTAGACGAAACTTCTCATAGATTCCTCTATAGAAAATTTGAAGCAAGTTGACTTTAGTGATCCCATGATGGGGGCAACTCCTACTGTATCCATTGAAACGGTTCCAAACTTCATATACTGATTCCACTCCTCCTTGCTTGAAAGTAGAGATCTCATGCCTTATCTTTGTCGTTCTATGTGGTGAGAAGAACTTTACCAAGAACTATTTCTTGCACTTATCCCAAGTTGTGATAGAAGATGTCAGAACGCTCTTATCCCATTGTGAGGCTTTGTCTCCTAAACAGAATGGAAATAAAGTCAATTTGATCACATCCTCCGCCACTCCATTTATCTTCATTGTTCCACACAACCTCTCAAAGTTACCCAAGTGCTCAAGAGGATTCTCCAATGCTAGACCAAATAAGCGAGAATTTTTGTTCGATATTAATCAAACTAGACTTGATTTCAAAGTTGTTGCGGATTGGTGGAGGTTGAATTCCCAATCTTTCACCATTATTGAATAGCTCATCGCATTCTCCAATCCTTGCTTCTCTCCTGGGTGGGTTGATTGGGTGACTATCTTGATTTTCATGACCATCAAATGCTCCTTGGAGTAAAGGATGTGCTCGTGGTTGATTCTCCATGGGTGGAGTATTCTCTTCTTCTATTTTCTGATTCATTCCCAATCTATGTAGATAGGCTTGTCATTCTCTAGCTCTTCTTTGTCTTGAGTTTTGTCTTTCGATGTGAGTAGGATCAATAACAAGAAGTCTTTTATTTGGTTCACTTCTAGACTTTGTTATCATGTACCTTCACAAATAAAAGAAAAATAACAAAAGAGAGTTAGAACTTTGATGAAATAAGCAAAAAGTAAAACGTAGCCCTTTGAAATCTCGAACTCTCTTTGAAGATTCTACCTTAATCCTCAATCCCCGAGAATGGCGCCAAATAGGGATGCTTAAATTTATAGACCAAAAGCTTAAATTTATAGACTTAATCCTCTCTTTGATGTCCAAATAGGGATGCTTAAATTTATAGACCAAAAGCTTAACCCAACTATTACCACAAGAAAACGATGTCGAGCTGTAGTACTTGAGATACATCCAAGGGATTCCGAGGATTTACTAGCAAGAAACTAAACAAGGAGAATACACTAAAAATCCTAGTATAGGGAGATCGATATTGATGAGGCGTCACAAGTCACAACTAAATCTAAGCATAAACATATAAGGACGAAATGAAATTTCATAAATAAAGACAATATGAAAGCGAACAATAAGTAATATGTAATAAAGAAACAAACTTTAAGTGCAAACGATGATAAAGAACAAATCTTGAGACATAGCAATTGATTAGGGTACGATCTAGAACTACGATGGAATTTGTCAAGGCTTTATTAGAGGATTAAAGGTATTCCTAGGCAAAGGATCCCTTCTTAGTCGATCTATCCACTCTCATGGCGAAGATCTATTCACTTATACACATTACAAGACTCAACTCTCGCTTTTTTCCTATCATAAATATTACAAGACTCAACTCTTGCTTTTTGCCTATCTAAACATGTATGCGATAGTAATTTACAAGCCCTTTTATCCATTTAACACTTATGGACATCTACTCTCATGAGCCAAAGTGAAAAACATATACTTCGTTCTCTCAAGCATTTCATCGAAGATTTTCTAGGCGTTAATGAGAAAGCAATGTACTTTCAAAGAACTAAACAAAATCTAGTAGGAATCTATGCCAAAATCTAGCCTAATCATCCATGAAAATCCTAGAACTAACCCTAGCCTAATACATCTTAAGATTCTTAAGAGATCTACTCACTAAGATTCATGGATATCTAAAGACAATGTTTGGGTCTTTGAGCTTCCATAACCTTAGATCTAGAAAATAAAAGAGAGAAATAGAAAAGACAAACACAAATCTTAAATATAGAGATCCAATGTATTACAAGTGTTTTGATCTTGCAAAACAGAAAAAAATATAAGAAAAATTGGTAAGAGTTGCAAAGATTATGTTCCTGGAGGCTAAGAGAGTCTATTTTTACATGTGGGGGTTGGAAGGTTGCCCTAAAATGATTTTGTCTCGGTGCAAGCCACTATCAATCCTATGCATCTCACTATCTAGTGTCCTGGTCGATAGAGGCTTTCGTTGGACTGTTTTTGTCCCGTCCAGCTCACTATTAACCCCATGTGTTCAACTATCGACCTGGCTAATCCATAGTGGGTTGCGTTTGCAGCCCATGGCTTCTTCTTTGCTCCATTGATTGCATCTTTGCTTCCACCTTTCCCTCATGCATTTAGCTCCTATTTCCCTTGATTCTTGACTTCAAAATTACCTTGAATCCATCCATTAAGCTCCCCATAGAGCACCTCCAAAGCTTCACCTACAAATGCAAAAAGATGTATGCAAATGCAACAAATCATAAGACTATACTCTAAACTTAAGCTAGATGAATTCTAAGGACACAATGCAATATTTACATTCTAAAAGTATCAAAAAAATAACTAAAATGCACCTAAATATGCATGAAAATATGTACACATCAAGAGAAACAAGAGAAACCAAGATACTCGATTGCTCATCCACCATTTGTAATCCTCGAACCAACCGAGCAAAGGATGCATATTGACCCGCAAAAATCTTGATATCAAGAATCATCACAGAGAAGGCATATAACGGACCTGGTTGGCACATCATCATCACAACCAAGGAGATCAAAAAACCGAGCCAACAACGAATCATTTGTTTCGTCAACCCGCCACTCATATATATGAGTACAAAAAGGTACCCCTACAACCCATTGTTCATACCATCTAATGTTTTCATTCATATTTTTGGTTTTACACTTGTTTTGAGAAGTTTAATCTCACGGCTCAAAATTCACCGAGATAGTGAAGTTTAAGTATGGGGGAGGAGCTTAGTATTAATGCTTATTTTTAGTTTTAATGTTTTATTTTATATCATCCTTGAGTCATGTATTTGAATATGCATTTTGAATAGCTAAGTATTGTGCAAAACACAAAATAATTTGAAAGTCTTCGAAAAACCAAACAGATTTTCACTTTTTCCAAAGTATTTCATGTAGTTAGCATTTATTTGTATAAAACTAGGTAGTTGGATTCATATAAGATTTGATTTTCATAGAGAACAATGATGAGAATGCCTTGTAGATAGTTATATTTTCCTAATACTCAGTACCCTCATTAGAAGTACAATGTTGCATAGACCACTTTGAGTTTTTTGGTAAATCCATACTTGGTATTAACCACTTGAAGGTCTTTGTGAATGTTGATGTTTACTATATCTTGAGCCAATTCTCATATAAGAATAACTTTAATGGATTTTAGAATCTTTCTTATGAGCTTTGTAATACTTAACCATGGTAAAACACTAACACTTGAGCTATGTTTTAATAGATTTTACTACTCTTTCTTAGCTCAAGTGACTACTTTCACTTTAGAGTAGTGACCACACCCTTGAAAACCCTTGAAAATTTTCTTCAAACCCCCTAATTAATTCAAATGTGAGGCCTCTTTAGGAAAGTGCACACACGGGCAAATCCCGAATGAATTGAAGTTGAACGACAAAGAGGATACTTACTTAGAGTTAACCTTATTTTAAGGTTACCCAAATTCTTAGGAGGGGAAAATCTTTAGTGTTTTGGGTTCATTTGAGTCTTGAGAATGGATGAGTGTTAGACTTTGGCTAGTAGATGTTCTCTATTGTGTATATAATTTTACTTTGATTGTGGGTAAAAGGGAGAAAAGAAAAGAAAAAATAAAAAAAGAGAAGAGAAGGAAGTGAGAAATAAGACACTAGAGATTAGGAAGAAAACCTTAACTTGTAGCCTTAGAAATTAAAAAAGAATCCTTGAGATTCCTTATCTAAAAAGAATAGAAAAGAATGAATCAAAAGCTATTAGATTGTGTGGCTCTAGTATTCAAGAAGAAGGTTAGAAGCTTAGGAAGAAAAAATGTCTAAGAATCTCTAGTTGTCAAGAAAAAAAGAAAAGAAATAATGTGTTCAAGGAATAAAAGATTTATGGTTTCTACTACTAAGAAGGGAAACACTTCGATTTTGTGTCTATATTTTTAGGAAGTATTGGATGGGAGCGATTAGAGGAAGTATAATCATTGTAAGCATAAATTGTTTGCTACCACCTTACTTTTGCCTATTGTCTTCCACTACTTATTGACAGAAACCCACTAAAAATTGAGTAATTGAGTGAAACTGATAACACTATTATTTTACCACTTTTTCTTAGGAATTTGGTATCCTTTCTTGGTGTTTTTTTTGCAATTCTCAACGATTAGAAGTAGTTTTCCTTTAACTGTGGTAAATCAAGTCATTTCAGGTCAATTCATGTATTATGGAGAATTGTGGAGGTAAATGGATTAAAGCCAGTTTCTTGATAGTTTCCGAGCATCGAAAGTATCGTCATGAAGGACTTTCCCTTAATAGATTTGATGAAAATTGGGCAGGAAATAGATATTTGAGTTAGCTTTCATATGAAGGTGGTTTCACATCATTTGGAGCAGTGGACAAAGACTTACACCTAATATACTGAAGATTAGTCATACTGTCTCGCAGATGAAGGGTGTAGAGAAAGGCCAAAACAAAAGGAAGACCATTTGAGATTCGAAGCAGGGAATCTCCATACTAAAGTGACTCTATTTGAATCCTTTTAAAGTCTAAAAACTCAACTCAAGACCCCTTTACACTAAACCCAACATTTGGAGGCCTTAAGGCCCGATTTTACTCATTTGACCTAATAATGAAATTGTACAATAAATAGTTGATTTTCGCTTTTATTTCGAGGAGAGTTGTTCATGTTTTAGATTGAAAGGAGGCAGGGATGACACAATTTGGGATCGTTCCCTTTGTTGGCCTCCAATGGATCCATCTCATCTCAATACATTCATCATTCATTTATTATTCGGTTTTATCTATCATTCTCCCTTTGATTTGATATGAATTCTTGATGTTATAATTTCATGTTTAAATGTCTTTCATCTATTTGTTTGCATCTTAGATATTATATTAAAAGGAGTCAATGAGTTTACTTGAATAAGATTACTACACGACAAGGTTTCATCAATAATGTTATCATCTTTGCTTGAACTATAATGATATTTGCTTTCTAGGCCAATTACCGGGTATACTAAAGTAGTATGCATTCCAAAAGCTTGACATACTACTGGAACTAGTATTTTATGAGACTTTTTAAGTAGGCAACGAAAGTGGATCTACTTATAATCGTGAACAATCATCCATGATCCATTTAATGCGTGTTTAGTCTCTGGAAGACCGTTCAGAAGGCGTTGTCCCTTGGTGATTTAAATATAGGATCTTGAACCTCAAAATTGGAGAGGATTTATCTTAGTCGTTGTGTTTTAGACCGAAGCATTATGCCCCTAGTCGTGTATTAATTCCTGCTTGTTTACTATTACTCTGTTGTTTGATGCAAATCATATCATTGATCTATCCCTTGTATATTGGCATGTAGAGTAGGTTCATTTGCATCTATAAAACCATAAAAGCAAATCAAAACAAAAAAAAGCCCATGCATATTTTATTCTTAGCTTAGTCTGAAATCATATAAGTTCTAAGTGTAAATAACTAGTCCCTGTGAATTTGATTGTTAAGTATTATTTCTGATGTAGTACACTTCCAACAAAGTTCTAATTGAGGTGAAACTTGACCTCACATCAAGTTTTTGGCACCGTTCTCGGGGATTAGCAACGTTTACCTTAAGATTTAGATATAGGGTTAAGTCTAGGAAAACTTTTCTTTTCTTTCTTGCTAAATTTTGATTTTTAACTAGGAATTTCGATTTTCTTTTTAAAATTTCGGTGTGCTTTTTCTTCTAACTTTTTTATTTTTTATTTTTTTAGGATATAAAAACATAGGATTTAGATTAATTTACTAACAATTTCATGCCGCTTTTTCATTGTAGATAATAGCACTTTGGAATTATCATTTTTCTATTAGGAATATGATTGTTCCATTTTACTAACTTATTTATATGTTTCTCTTGTGTTTTACAGTAAAAATACAAGGAGCCAGAGCCAAAACTTCGAAACCTTAACCCTATCTAAAGCCATGGAAGAAATTTTTGAAGGATCTTACAAACCTAATCATCATTCAATCAAGTTCAAGGAAGATACTCAATACTACCCTCATTTCTATCAGCTAGAGAGAGACTATGCTAAACCAAGAGATCAACCCCTAAGAGAACATGATTGGAGGCGAAATACAAGCCGTGAATTCAATCAAGGTGGATGGCATCTCAATTCTATACCGCTAGAAAACACAAAAGAATCCCAGCAAATAAGATATGCACTTCACAGCCATGAAAGGAGATCATTTTAATCAAAAAAAGGAGATCATTGAACTAAAGTCTCCACAGTTTTCTTCCCCATGAGCGGCTACAACATCTTTCACGACCTAACACTCCAAGATCAAATGTATCACAACCCTTATCTCCTTCCTGAAATCCCTACACGCCATTAATGTCTCTTATGTTCAAGGTCGAGTACTTGACATTGCAACTTCTCGAGATTCAAAGCGCCATGGAGCAGAAAATCTATACAATAATAGATAACAACAATTTTATCCTTAAAGAGAGGATTGAGAAGCTTGAACTCACGGTTCAAGGCTTAGAGATGCGTCTAAATCACATAGAAGAGGTTTTCCAAGAGCTACTTAACACCTCTTTCCCGCAAAAACCTGAAGAAACCTAAGAAGATGATAAAAATCGCCTTGAAGAAAGCCAAAACGTAAAAGCTATGGACAAAAGACTTAAGTCTTTTGTTGAGGTCGTGGAAACTAAGCAAAGAAATTGCTCTTCATAATGAAGGTTTTAAAATATTAGAATAAAAAGTTTCAAAGGTGAGTGTTGTGGGGGCAAGTTTTAAAATTTATATAAGCCCGTTTCCTATCAATAATACAATCCGCAAGTGCACGGATAAGTCATCGTAGTACTTAGGGATCGAACCACAAGGAGAAAACTTAGACTTGGGAATACACATTTAAACTTAATCTGAGCAAATAAGGGAGGTTGGGTTTTGGTTTTGGTTTTCTTAAGGTTCTAGAAGTAAAAGCAAAGCAAGAAAGTAAACATAAACCTTAAAAGATGCTAACTTGAAATAAACTATAAGCTAAGATGATGGACCCATAAATGTCATAATTGATCCACTTAGATAGAAGGTGATAAAGGTATTAGATCAAGCTATTGAGAACAAATCCTAGACCAAAGGCAATACTAGCCTAATCCACTCTCATGGCAAGAGGCCATTTCCTTACCAAATGCATTCACTCACATTCTCGCTTTGTTGCGAACGATAAATTGATTAGGAATCATTAAGAACAAGACCATATAGTCACTAATCAATATAGCAAACAACTCTCATTGGCTAGATTGAA
>OVAN01013069.1:0-13170 GCA_900406275.1 Anastatica hierochuntica
CTCACGATTTCTGTCTTATTGTCTTCGCAGTTTACTTCCGTATTTATTATTTACTAATTCGCTAATTCGCTATCTTGATTTGTTGATTTTTGGCTACAGAATCCATGAACCACATATCATTGACAGTGAGAATTTTGGTTCCCACAGATTATATGCTTCTTGCAGATGAAGAAGGTAAGAAGCTGTTGAGTATTGATGATGAGCCTAGTGATATCTATGAAGCAAAGAAGATAAACAATGGATGCTTGCTGCAGAAGATGAAAATCAATTTATTGTCAACAACTCGACTTGGAATCTTGTAGATTTTCCCCTTGATGCGAAACCAATAGGCCTGAAATGGATCTTTAAGTTGAAAAGGAACACGGATGGGAGTGTAAACAAGCACAAGGCGCGGCTAGTTACAAAGGGATATGTGCAGAGACATGGCATCGATTTTGAAGAAGTATTTGCTCATGTGGCACGAACTGAAACAATATGTCTACTTGTTAATCATGCAGCTTCTGGTGGTTGGGAGATTCACCACTTAGATGTTAAGATTTCATTTCTTCATGAAGACTTAAAAGAGACCGTGTTTGTGACTCAACCAGAAGGTTTTGAGGTGAAAGGAAGTGAAGGGAAGGTTTATAAGCTAAAAAAACTTTATATGGTCTATAGCAAGCTCCCAAGGCATGGAACGAAAAACTAAATCAGATACTCAAAGAATTTTAATTCAAGAGATGCTTGAAAGAACCGTCGGTGTATCGTAAGAAAGTGGATCGAGACGTTCTGCTAGTAGCCATGTAGACGACTTGTTTGTCATGGGAACAAACTTAAAAGTTATAAATGAGTTTAAAAGGGAGGTGGAGTCTAAGTTTGACATGAGTGACCTTGGGATACTAACATACTATCTCGGCATTGAGGTTGGTCATACTGATAAAGGAGTCACTCTTTGTCAACATCGATATGCACTAAAGATCCTTGAAGAGTCGGGAATGCAGGATTGCAACACGTCTCATATACCCATGAAGATGGGTTTGAAATGGTCAAAGGAAACTGAAGAAAGAAGCATTGATGCGATGAATTATAGGCGTATTATCGGATGCTATCTTCTTCATACGTGACCGGATTTGTCATATTGTGTAGGTGTACTAAGCCATTACATGCAAAACCCGAAAGAGTCACATGGAGCGGCGATGAAGCAGTGTATTCGGTATCTAAAAGGCACGATTTCTCTCGGCCTAACCTTCGAGAGATCAACCAACATCAAGATAAAGTTAGTTGGTTATAATGACAATAGTCACAATATAGACCCCTGATGACGGTAGAAGTACAACCGGACAAATCTTTTACTTGGGAGGAAGTCCAATCAGCTGGTGTTCACAGAAGCAAGAAATAGTGGCACTATCATCTTGTGAAACGGAGTTTATGGCAGGAATATAAGCAACAAGACAAGCAATCTGGCTTAAAGACTTACTCAGCGAGGTTACTAAAACAATGAGTGAAAGGGTTGTAATTCGAATAGACAACCGATCTGCAATATCTCTGACCAAGAATCCAGTGTTTCATGGGAAAAGTAAGCACATACATACAAGGTTCCATTTCATAAGAGAATGCGTCGAAAACGGGAGAATAGAGGTTGAACACATTCCAGGACAAGAACAACGAACATATATTTTAACCAAGGCACTGGGAAGAAACAAGTTCAAGGAGATGAGAGATCTCATTGGAGTTAAGTATTTGAGTGAAGAGGACTTCAAGATTAGGAGGGAGAATGTTGGCTTAATCTTGAAGACAAAAGTCATTACATGAGGAATAAGTAATTATCGAAATATCCGAGATATGGATAAAGATGAGACAAACCTATTTGTGTTAGGAGAAGTCTTCTTTAGGAGATATCTAAAGATTTAGTTAATAGTTTTCCTTATGAGTTTAGGAATTGTTTTTGTCCTATAAATAATGATCGAGTTATGATCTTAGATTTGTGAGAGAACATTGTTTTAGACTTAAGGTTTTGAGTTGATTTTCCTTAAGTGAATAAAGTGTTGCTTTGAGTTTTACGTTTAATAATCTCTAGAGAATAGGATCTCATGAGGATCCTTAGTCGCCGCCCCTACCATTTCAACCTCTGGTCTTTTTTCCTTTGGAAAGGTGGAGCTTGACTGGTAGAGAGTAATTCCCCAACACCATTGCTTTTTGGATCTCAGTCATCGGTGTTCCTACCTTGTTCTGGATGAAGCAAACTTTCAAGGACCTCGACAACTCCATTGGGCAGTTTATAGTGGCTGATGAAGACCACGCTCGTATGCAAGTCATTATTTATGTAAGAAAACTTCTAGAATTAAAAAAAAACGAGAGTTCAAACTGGAGAAGTAGCAAAGTGGAATTTACTTATGAGAAGCTTTATCGCTTCTGCTATACCTGTCTCCTCATCTCCCATGATGAAAGCTCGTACTAAAATTTATCTGCAAAACAGAGAGACCGCAACAAAGCTAAGAGGCGCGTTCAATCGAACAAAGAATCTTTTTCGGAGCAGGCATAAGGGAAGTCGTGGGATTGCATAAAGATAGTGGCATGGAGACTTATCTTGGGCTCCCATAGAAGATCCATGGATCAAAGGTCCAAGTTTCTGCTTTCTTCAGAGATCGACTTCAATCGAGAATTAACTCGTGGTCTGCGAAGTTTCTCTCAAAAGGTGGAAAGGAGATTCTAACAAATCAGTAGCCCAAGCCCTGCCAACTTATGTGATGTCATGCTTCCACCTCCCAAAAGCGATTTGCTAGAAAATCAATAGCGCAATAGCCAATTTTTGGTGAAGCTCTAAGACGGACAGCTGAGGCATCCATTGGAAATTTTGGGACAAACTATGTACCCAATTATCAAAGGGCGAACTTGGCTTCAGAACATTTGAAGATTTTAATATGGCATTATCGGCCAAATAATTATGGCGACTCATCCGATTCCCAAACTCCCTCTTAAGCAAGGTTTTCATAGGTCGCTACTTTAAATAGTCCAATCCCCTGGAGGTTCAATCTTCAAATCGTCCTTCTTTTGGATGGCGAAGTATTATGGCAGCGGAACCCATGCTTAGCTCAGGACTTCAGAAGACAATTGGGTGGGCATGACTACTAAATTTGGAGTGAACCTTGGATCCCCGATATCCCAGCGCACATCCCAGTGAGTGTACCACCCAAGATCGATACCCCTATCTCTACGTTATTGACTTAATCGATGAACCTACCCAATAATGGAAAGACGATTGCCTCCAGGAGATGTTTGTCCTGGAGGATATCCCTCGGATCTTGAGTACCCGCCGCCAAAGACATATTCAATAAATGGGTATAGCTGGTCATACACGACATCTGGGATCTACACTGTTCGCTCAGGATATTGGGTCGCGAGAGAGATTCTTCGCCTTGCTTGTGACCCTCTGTTCAGGGACCCTCAGTGGATGCACTAATGGCACAAACTTGGAATTTAGAAAGCACACGAAAACTCAAACATTTTGTGTGGCAGTGTTTAATTGCATGTCTAGGGACATGACAAAGATTATTTGCGAGACACATTGGCAGCAAGGCGACTTGCCCCGTTTGCGGTGCGAAAGAAGAAATTATCAACCACTTATTATTTGTATGTCCTCCCGTCCGCCAAGTATGGGTTTTAACTCCAATCCTATCAGCTCCTACCCTATTTCCTCAAACTTCCATATATATTAGCTTCACATACCTATTTTGGAAGGCTAAGAAAATAGGAACAAGTGAGGAATCGCTCATCACTTTTTCGTGGATTCTTTGGTTTATCAAAATGGCTAGAAATCAGATTATTTTCGGATCCAAGAAGGAAGATCCTCAGGACATTGTTACTCACGCTGTTCAAGAAGCGAAGACATGACTGGAAGCAAATTCCCTAGAGGAACATGAAATCAACTGGTCGCTTCACCCCTAAGGCCCGCGCAGGGGACTACCTTGTTACCCAGGGGTTGGGTTTGCTACATAGATGACTCATGGTGCTCCTCTTACACAAGTTGTGGTCTTGGCTGGACCCTACAAGAGAATGACACCATCATGAGGTTTGGACACAAAAGTATTCTGAACACTTTATCACCCTTGCATATAAATTTTGAAGGAATGTTGTGGGCAATGGAGGTTTTGAGCGTATCAACAACGATAGTGGTTGCCTTTGCGACAGACTTTTTGCAACTTGTCACAATGGTCAACAACCCCTCAAAACGGCCTTCTTTTGTTGTTGAGTTGGGATGTTTCCCTAGAATACAAATTTCGTTCCCAAGTTTTAGTATCGTCTATATTTCGCGATCTTGCAATTCTCTAGCCAATAGCCTTGCAATAAAAGCAAGACTAAGCGGCTCTTTCTCTACACATATAATCACTTTGGCGCCCAATCAACTTTCTCTATAGAAAAGCTCGTTACCAGCTTAACGAAATGGATTTCGGCAAAAAAAAAACACTCCTCTTAATCTAGTTATAATTTGAGAAGCAAGAGATTATAATATTACAAGTACAAGAGGTACTTGGTTGTGGCATCCAAAATGTATTCCAATCAGAATTCAGATGAACCCAAAACCATAAGTACTGAATCGATTATAGCCACACGAATCTCTAAGTTGTGAGAGGTCCGATGACAGAGAGCAGCAATGGCGAGCCAGGATACATAGATCATGCACAACAAAGAGTAAAATCATTCAAACAGCCTAAAATCTAAATTTACGAAATATCAAATCTGAAAAAGTGAGTAAGATGATAAAAAAAAATATCAACCAATAACCTTCAACAACTGAGGAAAAACACACAAACAAGAAGAAGTGCAAGTAGAATTCACGATCGCAGAGAGACTAGAAGAGAAACAATACGACTACGAGAGGGGAGATTGAGATATCTCGTTAAAAAGATCAAAACCAATCGAAAAACTATGGAAAATAGTACCCAAATATAGCTGGTTTTCGCCATTTCTCTCTATCTCTCTCTTTTGTTTTTCCCAGTCATACGGCTCGTGAAAAGAAACTCATCTTCTACTCATTTAAGGAGATAGAAAATTAATAACATGAAACATGAAGATGAAGATGTTTAGTTGTTGGTTTTATAAACTTTGATACATGTCAATTTTATAGGTGATGATGTGTCATTCTCCTAGAGAGAATTAGTCACAAATTATAGTATATAGTTAATAGCAGAGAGAGAGAGAGAGCTCATTCAGCTCTAAACAGTACATTTTAACCATATGTGTTTTCCACAATGGTGTACTTGATATTTAGATTATCCATGTCTATCCTATCGATGGAGTCAACGTACCGCATGTTTTATGATACAACTCCAAACTACGAAAAGCTCAAAGTATTTGGCTCCGTGTGTTTTCCTTGGATACAAGCATACACAAAACCAATAAGTTTCAAGACAATTCAACACGATGTATCTTTCTCAGATTTATTCCAATTCGTAGAATGTATACCATTTATCTAGACATAGCCTCTGTTAGAATCTACACATCACAACACATAAAGGCCACTTCCCCTTTGCAAGAGTAAAGTCAACCTAGTCGTGTGATGCCACTGTAGCTCATGAACAACAAACGTCATAATATGCACCGCCACATGTCATTCCAGCTCAATCTTTGCGGCAAATGATTCCCCCATCATCGATCATTCTCCAGCCGGCTCCATCACAACCTGGTTCACCGAAACCAACCCTGCAACAAATACCGACTAACCCTAACTTATCTTCATCTCCCCCAATTTCTAAATAATTGAAGTGTAAATATCACAAAGACCTTGATGGGTAGTCGGAGGCAAATTAATTGGTTTCCACTTTAGCTATTACCAAACTACGTTAGATAGTACTATATACATGGGTTCTTTTTTATTGTTAGAGACTAATCCTTTGCATATATGTGAGCATAATTAATTTTTTCACTTGGAAGATTTTCCCCGTCAGTGACTTAGCTATCAACATTCTCCTCAATTTTGGTAACCGAGAAAGGTTTTAAATTAATACGGTGTGACATTAGGCTGTTAACTTTATTAGGGATCGTCCCGCGCTACGCGTGGGTTTTATGTATTATATTGTTGACACATAATTAAGAAAAGAAAATTTCACAATTTCAGTTTGATAGTGTGGAAGATTAGAATTTTACATGAAGCACATCATATATTTTTATATATTTTACCATATTTTTTATTTTTAACTATACTTTTAAAAATGTTAGATTGATATTTTTTTGGTTTTAAAATTGATTATTGAATTAACTACAATATAAAAAGTAAACAACTTAATTCTTTATATATTTGTGTATCTTTCTTAATTATTTATAAATACCACGAATAAAAATCGTAATCATTATTCATCAATTGTATTCACACACACATACATATTTTGTAATTGATTTGAATTTAAACAGGTAATAATAGGAATTGTACAAACTCTATATGCCCTCACCTTAGTTATAATTAGATGGCTTCACGTGTCTCTTGTAGAAATTGGAAGTAGTGTAGCATGAGACTAAGCATTTATCTATTGTGTACGCCTAACCTTTAATATTTTTTTTTATTATGGATCGCTAATAGTGTAGGGTTTTTTTTTTCTTAGCAATGGCGTCTGCAAATAAAGATGGTAAAGTCTTCTGCAACATTTGTTTGAACCAAAAAAATAGGTTGGTCGTAAGTTAATTTATTCTAAATTATTGTCTCTTTGTTTTCCCAAAAAAAATATTTTTGATCGATCGGAAAAGGCACAAACAACACTTGTTGAAAACTGCAACTTGGTAGAATCAGTATATGGTAGTTCCTATTATGAGTTATCAATTTGAGAGCCATTTTTTCAAGCTCAACTACGTAAATAAAATTTGTGTTTATTATTCTTCTTTCCTTTTTCTCATCTCCATCACCATTATTTTCTTCGCTCTTTTGCGTTTTGTTCATGTTTCTTTTTCGGATCCAAAGTCTTCTTCTTCTTCCTCCTCTCCATAGCTTCTTTATCCTTCTTAATTATTTCTTTCATTCTCTTTTCCCCTCGTTCTTCCCTCTCTACTTTCTTGTCCGAGTGATCAGCTTTCCTCAATATAAATTGTTCTTTTTCTCTGCAGAAATCGACGACCAATTCTGCAAGTGCATATTGTAAAAACCGATTCATTGATGGTTTGTGAGAATGAGATGAAAATGATATAACTTACTTTACCTTTAACAACGGTTATTTCAATATCTTTTTTCACAGCTACTCTTGCTAAGAGAGCTTATGAATCACCATCCTCATCAAGCACAACTTTAAACTCAGATGGTCTAAGGGAATTTGTTAACTCATGAAAGGTTTGGAAAAACTTAACGAGATTTGAAAACCATACATGAAAACTTCTCTATTTTTTTTTTGTTTTTCTCCTTCCTTGCAAATCACCAACATATAAGCAAAATAATATATCCTAAACAACAGTAGTAAATGACAACACAAACAGCTTGGATTAAGAAGCTAATTATAACAGGTCAGAGCCAGGTCTCAATCTAGAAGTTATCCATAAAAGAATATAGAAATACTCTTATTTGAATACTATAAATACAAAGGAAAGAGTCATAATTCAAGGATCCAAGACTTTTACTTAGAACAAGATGATATGCTCGCGTAATAGGCGAATCAAAAATAGCTAAACTATTATATATGATCAATTTATATCTTCAAAGTTATTGTTTAAGAAAAAAAATGAATTTAGTAATACTTTCTTAGAAATTGCTACTTATTTAGATTGAAATTTAAGTGTAAAGATTATCATGGACATATATTGTATCATCGTTTTTTTGAATAATATTTATACTGACTTTTAGCAATGCATTACTTATATATAAGTATTTTTTTCAACATATAAGTGAAGTATATTTGAACAATATATTTAGCTATTTTAGTGTGAATTTGATTTTAAACAATCAAAATAATAAACCCAAAACACAAAAATTTAACTTTCAAAATTTATTTGCAATGTTTGTGGTATTTAAAAAAAAAGTAAGTTAGTGTATTTAGGAAAAAGTTCCACATAATGGTTTCTTGAATAAAAACTTACTATGTGGTAGTTTCAGAAATTCCTCTTCAAATATTTAAAATCATGAATTGTACTTATACAAATACCAAAAATTAATTAGTGTATTGATTCCTATATAAAGGAATTAGCATATAATTGAAATAATGAATTAATACAAAATAATCAAAACTATGTAAATTGTCATGTCATAATTTTGATGTTGAAAGTCATTTTTGTGATGACATGTATCAAACTAACTTTCTAATTAATGTATAAAGGATATTATATATGATCAATTTATATCTTCGAAGTTATTGTCTTTGAGGTAAAAAAATATTTTTATAATAATTATTTTAAGAAAAAAATGAATTTAGTAATACTTTCATAAAAATTGCTACTTATTTTGGATTGAAATTTAAGTATAAAGATTATCATGGACATATATTGTATCAACATTTTATTGAATAATGTTTATATTGACTTTTAGCAATGCATTACTTATATATAAGTGAAGTATTTTTTGTCAACATATAGGTGAAGTATATTTGAACAATATATTTAGCTATTTTAGTGTGACTTGGATTTTTAACAATTAAAATAATAAACCCAAAACAAAAAATTTAACTTTCAAAATTTATTTGCAATGTTTGTGGTATTTAAAAAAAAAGTAAGTTAGTGTATTTAGGAAAAAGTTCCACATAATGGTTTCTTGAATAAAAACTTACTATGTGGTAGTTTCAGAAATTCCTCTTCAAATATTTAAAATCATGAATTGTACTTATACAAATACCAAAAATTAATTAGTGTATTGATTCCTATATAAAGGAATTAGCATATAATTTAAATAATGAATTAATACAAAACCAATCAAAACTATATAAATTGTCATGTCATAATTTTGATGTTGGAAATCATTTTTGTGATGACATGGTTTAAACTAACTTCCTAATTAATGTGTAGGGGATTGGCTCATTGTAATCAATTACTTTACACATCAATAAAGAGTCGTATAACATCTTTGTTTCTTGTTTTATCTCCCTCAAAGAATCATCTAAAAAACCCTAAACATTAGCAATAATAAATTTTATTAGAAATACAAGATGAAGAAAAGATACTAATTTTTCCAAAAATAAAGGAATGTAAACCATAATAATTCAACAAAAAGTTTATGTGGATAAAAGAAAATCTAACAAATAATAACTAACTTGATTTTGACTGGTGTTTTTAAAGCGCGAGATATTTTTTCTTTTGTATGTAATAGAAAAAAAAATTTAAAGATGCTATGAGTTTTAATAGTATTTATAAAGTCAATTCATTTGTATTAACGTTGTAAAATTTTTTATTATAGGATACATAATTTTTATATTGGAGATCGAATTAATATGAATATTTTATAAATACATAGTAATTTTATATGTTTAAAATTTTCATAATTTAAGTTTTCTAATATTGATGTTAGAGTTTAACCCACACTATAAAAGATTTTATGGAAGATGTTTTCAATTATCATAAAAAGAATATAATAAATCAACCAATATCTTTGCATTGAAAACTAAGTATATTCTGTAAAATAAATTGTTACCATAAAAGATGTTAGGGAGTTAATATCGGAGTTTAAAACAAAGGATATAAGATATATATTGTTAGACATCTATACTATTTAAACAAATTATTTTCCCTTAATATAATATATTATCATTCAAAATATAATATAAATAAAAATTTTATATATATATATATATACATATATATATATATAAAGATTTAGGGGAATATATTTTTTAAGACATAATTTTAAAAGGGTGCATATCACACGTAAACAAAAGTTGTTGTGCTTCTATTTTTATATTATTGATAAATCATGTATAATGTTATCATACATAATAAAAGAAACAAAAAAATGACTAAAAGATATTCAGTTTAACTAAAACAACAACAGCAAAAATCAGTGCCAAATAGCCACTAGGAAAAAAATCAGTGCCAAATCAATGCAATTTTCAGATTTGGAAAAAAATGATGAAAGTGTTATGAACTCATCACTTCTAAAACTTTCTCGATTTATGTAACTAACTCTTGTGAATCGCACACAAACAACCAAATAGAGATCATGCACTTTAAAAATGCAAATCGATTCACAAAATGTCTCTTCTCCTTTGCTTCTTTGTGTGAGTCAAAGTGTATTCTTACGCTTCATCTGCTTGAAAGCTACTCCTCCTAAGACATATCAGAAAGTAGTTTAGAAAAGAAAACAGATAAAATATTATAATCACGAAATATCAAATAGAAAATCTAAACTAGTCTTTTATCCATTTAGACAAATTACATATCACATAACCCTCTAAATAATTTAAGGTCATCAATAAAACACATCATAAAAATTTAAGTTAAGAATATGGTCATAAACTAAAAATTAGATAGCACATAATGTTGCATGATTATACCATTTATTGAAAGAACAAGTAGCTAAGCATTTTAGCTGATAGATTACTTCACTCAAAAACTGAATGAGCATTCAGGAAACGCATCATCCTCAAGGCTTGTATTGCAATCCACAGGTTTAGCCAAATAAATTGTAACTTTAAGTTTTTCTTTAAATAATCTCGTTAACGGAGCAAAATTTCTTTCACTAGTGATGATGAGAAGTTTACAACCAACTCCATATTTCTGGACCTACTCGTATATTTTATGTTGAAGTTTATCATCCGCAATGTTAGTACACTTTTCATGGTTAACTGAAATAATTAATGAGTTAGATAGCTGAAAAAGAAATGTTCTTTAAAAAGAAATTTTTTTTATTGGTACCTTGTTGTCGAAATCTAGGACGAGTAGGATTAATAAGATTATTGTATTGACAAAATGTCAAAATCTAGGACGAGTGGGATTAATATAGAAAACACGAAAGTGAGTTCATAACACTTTTTGCATTTTTTCCAAATCTGAAAATTGCACTGATCTGGCATTGATTTTTTCCAAGTGGTCATTTGGCACTGATTTTTGTTGAGGTTTTTTAGTTAAACCGAATATCTTTTGGTCATTTTTTGTTTAACTTTTATCATGTATGATAACATTATACATGATTTATTCATTGTTATTTGATAGATTTTCTTTTATCCACATAAACTTTTTGGCTTTTTTTTATATTTTACCAAGTAATTTTTTGTTCGTCCGTAGTATACATCCTTCATTTTAAATATATATATTTATAATGAAAAATTTATTTTTTATACGTATGAAAAATAATTATTTTCATACTTTCTATTTTTTTTGTAAGAACGTTCTACTTTAGTTCAGATATAGAACTCTTTTTTATTTATAATAGTTTCAAGTTAATTTTTCTAATATAGTTCAAAATAATTTTATACCATTGTTTGTTTAAAATTTCAAGTACATTCAGCTTTTATTATTTACTTTCACACTTTTTCAAATATTTTTGTTAAGATCGATCCATACTTTACTTTAACTACATTGAAAAAAATTTAGTTAAGAACATGTGACATTGTATTTTATCGAAGATCTTGAAGCAGGAAGAGAAGATGACTTGAATACAGAGTTTAACTGCTCGTGTTGTACAAAGAATTTCGGCATTGATGAACTTTGTTGTCACATTGATGAAGAACATCCTATCATGCCAAGAATGGGGTAATAATTAAGAAAATCATCAGTCCTTTTAGATGATTTGTCTGACTCTTAGGTTAACCATGTCTTAAGCTTATACAATTTTTTTCTTTAAAGAAAGTTAGAAGCTTGCTTGGTATCTGAAACGTTGGTTTTATGTTCTATTCTTTGGTGACGATAAAAATGTTCTCTGTCTATCTGTTTGTTTCTTCTTATCAGATGAACATTGTATTCAATTAGAATGATATTTTTATGAATTTTAGTTGGTTTAGATAATTTGAGTTTGTGTATGCGTTTTGTTTTAAACATTAGATTTAGTCTTAACTATTAAAAATATTAGCATTATAATTCATTGATCATTGTGTCATTGTTATGGCCATACTTGTTCATCCCACATATAGTTTATACTATTTATTTTTTGTTTAATGTATGGTTTAATTTTATTTTAAAGAACGTTATATTGTTACCATGTTTTCGTTTAATTTAGTACATATTCGCTTTTGAATGATGATTATATATATATGTTTTAGGCGAATATTATTTTTGGTTTCTTATTTTAATTATTATTTTTGGTCCTTTCCCTTTAATCTTTGTTAGTTTGTTGATTAAACTTGTTTGAATACATAAGAAATTACGTATATTTAAGGTATATATTTTGAAATTTTAGAGATGATGACATCGACATTTCAAACCTTTTTTAAAGCTGGTCAAAGCCAAAGACGTAAAACTCCTATTGGAATGATAATATTTTCATATAATTGATGAAACCATGATAAATATGGTGATAGTGTTACACATTAACCATCTTCATCGCACAATAAATTCTATGGTTTAGTCCAATTGGGCTCTACTCAGTTTCATAGGTTTATACTGAATTGTATGTGCTGATAAAAGACACCTAGCACTACAAGAAAACAGTCAATTAACAACGAATTTTTGCGACGAAAAAATATCGTTTTTAATTAACAACAAATTAACGACGAATTTACAACGAAAATTAATTTCATCGTAAAATCGATGGAATATAACGACGATTGAAATCGTCGTTAAAATGTGGTTCATTTACGACGATTAGAAGACAAAATAACACTTTTTTATTAAAATCGTTGTTAATAAGTCGTTAAATAATAATGATTTAACAACGACATCTTTAACAAGTAATTTACAATGAATTAGAGACTAAATTTTTTATATGTTTAAACGTGTATTATAGGTATACCTAATAATTAACAACGAAAAATATAGTCGCTAATTGAAAGTTAAATTGTTGTTTGTTGGTAGCAAAAAAAATATCGTTGTTAATTCGTTGTTAAAATTCAAAGTAAATTCAATGTTAAAATTTATGAAATTTCTATAAATACCTCTTTCACTTTCACCACAAATCACACCTCAAACATTCTTTCTCTCATCAAACACAAAAGAAAAGTAAAAAATGTCTGGCGATCTATACGAAATCCGACGGTGGATGTACATACATAGAGATGGGGAGGGATCGGTGACTCAAGAGTTCCTCGGAGTACTTGAAATTTTCATGCGTCAAGCCACAAATCTACCGATCACTGTCGAAAG
>OVAN01013070.1:0-13169 GCA_900406275.1 Anastatica hierochuntica
TTGAGGTCAAGTTTATACATCTTGATATCTCTTGCAAGAGTTTTTGAACCTTTATTATGATTATGCGGGGTGAGTGTAAGATCAGGGTCAAATCCCATACCCTCGAAGCAAAAGAGCAGTGAAGAAAAATATGGAGGGTCTCCTCTACTTCACCCCATTTTCGACATCGTTGTGAGTTCGCAATGCCCTTACCCATTAGTGCAACTCCTATTGGCAGTGCTTTATCAATTGCTTTCCACAAAGAGCAGTGAAGAAAAACACTTTAATTTTTGGAGCAATCTTCACATTCCACATATACTTATTCCAGTTGAAAGATGAAACTTCTTTATTCTCAATGAGTCTTGACAAACCATATCCTGTTTTGACAGAGTAACATCTTGAATTTTTAAGTAGCCACACCAAAGAGTCTTCTGTATGAAGAAGATAACTTAAACAACGTAACTATAGTAAGATCTTTTTTGTTTTTGGTTAAAGACATTACACCCAACAGAGATGCACAAACATTACAAGCAAATTCACTATCTATTAAGTTGCCACAATACGAATTACTTCACTAAGGGAACTGTCAATTCTAATTTAACTTACGTTTGCAATGTCTTTGAGGTGTAATAATGAGGGAAGTTCTTTGCATGAGTCCATTATTTCATAATATTTTTGGCTTTGTTAAACTCTTTCCTTTTGTTAATCAAGCTTTAGGGGTATGGAGTCAATATTTATATGTGTTACTTTGGAATAAGTTGTAAAAAGAAAGTCATGATCTATTACATTGCTATTATATTCATAGTTTGAAAAAAAATTTGTTACGTCATACCAAATACAATTATTTGACATTAAATCCATTTAATTGGACATCCGTATTTCATAATTTCTTAAACTAACTAACTTAGTATTTCCAATGTTGCAGGGCCAAAGGATTCTAAATGAATTTCGTACGAGATCCAAGCAGAAAAATTCTTATGAACCTCCATCAATTTAACCTGCAACGTAGAGGAAATTCAGTTCTATATCTAAGTGAAAAAATCTGAGTGAGAAACACAAAAAAAAAGAGAAAGATCATTGTTTAGAGTCTAACTGGTTCTTTATTTTTTAAGAAAATATTCGACATATATTTTTTAGATCCTTTGTATTGTTTCTTAATCTTTAATTTCTCATGATTTATAGATTCTGTCACATATGTGATCATTTTAAGTTCAAAGGTAGAATACACAAAGGTGATCAAACATTGTCTTTACTATATAAATAAGTGTTATAAAAATATAAAATATGAGTGATAATTTAAACAAGACTTTAATTTTTTTCAAATATTTACAATAATTAATACACTGATTAATTTGAATATATATAAATATTTAGTTATTTTTAGAACTAAATAAGTTTATAAAATGATAAATTTTAATTTATACACAATGTATTTTACTAAAAAATTATGGAAAAAGATAAAGTTTTGGTTGAAACATTTTTCTAACATTATACATTTATAAAATGTCATTTTTGTATGTATATGTGAAACAAATTTAGTAAAATTTAAAATTACCTAAATATAAACTATTTCCTTCTAATATCAACAAAATAATAACAATATAATTAATTTAAAATATAATAACAACATGTAATCAATATACTGAATATATATTCACAAAATTTGGCACCGTAATAGCAAATAGAGAACGTATTAAAATAATAGTCATTCATTATTTCTATGGGGAATTCAAAAAGCTGGAAATGACTTATGTTGCACAAGTGCTTTAGAAAGATATCAAAAACTGCTTAAGACCGTCGTAGATTTAAAAGATGTCTTTCTTTTTCCTTTGTTCACCGAAAATGGTTTGTTATTCTCTGGAAATTTATAATATATAAACTATAATTAAAATTAATTTTAAATCTTAAATAAATGATAGTTATAATTAAACTATACATTCAATGAGTATTAGTGGATATGCATTAAATTTTTAAAAGCTCGCCACAGTCTTCTATTTGTTACCACAGTTACTAAATTAAAACTTTCTGGAACTAATTTTGTGTATTTAAATATCAAATTTAAATTGAGTATTGATAAGTACGAAGGATTTACCAACTAGCTGAAGATATTAAAAGCTAACAGTTCTAAATGCTATATTAGGATAATAGGATCTATACCATGGTCCAAAGGAAAATAATGCTAAATGTTGTTAGTCTAACTAATTAAAAAGACTAACTAAAGCATTTGAGAGTGTCCACATAGACCATTTCCGCTTATCTCTATTATTGATTGTTTCACAATTTTTTTGGGTAACGCAAAGCTTTAAATCATTTTAAGGAAATCTTATCGTTTGGTTTACCTCTCTATCGCCTCTAAAACCGACAATAAATTGAGGTTGTTAATCTCTTCACTTTCCTCTATCTCAGGCACCCTCTGTTCATTGTCCCTTCTGTTTCTAAAAAAGCTTTTTATTATTTCAAAGTGACTTAAATCTCATATGTTTTTTGCCCTCCTCATCAACATTCCTCTCTTTTATTTTAAGTTTTTGTTTGAAGAAGAAGAAAATGAGAGAGAATTAACTGAAGAACGAAAGACAAAGTTTTATATTGGTTTCAATAATAAGCAAGTGGGTCTACAACATCATCCTTGGGGTGATTTTGAAAATCAGAGATATCAACTTTATCAAACTCTTTTAGTAATAAACTCCACACGTCTCAAATTATTGAAATTTGAATTTTTTTAAAAGAAGATTTGGATTCTAAAGCAGAAATCTTACATGATTCCAAAACTCTTACTGATGATGAATTAGTTTCTTTAAACAATTTTTCTATCACTGATAATGCTAAGTATTAGCTCAGGTGGTAGGAATCATATAATTTAAAGTGATGATAATTGAAGCAAGACCTAAACATTTGCTAATTAAACTCTCAAAACCTAAACATTTGCTATTCATTCATATTCACATGAGTTAACTTCTCAAAATATCATTTTCTGAAATCACCGATATAATTGTTTAACAACAAGATATGGCGAGACACCAATTAAACCCGACCACAACTAAAGCGGACAGAAATGACTCACATATGCATCTAAGACACACATCCAAATCCCAATTGCAACACCTTTTGAAAAGTTAACCAAATACCAGAGCAACTAAATGGCACAGTAACAAGAACAAACCAAACCAATACTAATTAATTTTTTTCACAATTTCGAATGGAGTAGAAGGTAATAATCATAAAATAAACAAAACCGGTAGAATTACACTGGAATTAGAAGAGTAATTGACGAGTATTGATGTTTCATTAGAAATAAGTCCTTATATAAAAATTTCTCATTTACAATTAAGAATAGTGATTTCAATTTTTAAACTATAAAACCTGAAATTATTTTTAAGAAGTATTATGAGTTTAAATAATTTAAACTATAGAATACTTATTCTTACCTAAAATGGACATAATCTATATACTTATTCTTACCCAAAATGGACATAATCTACATAACTAATATTTGGTTACACCAATGCAACTAATACCGAATGTTTATACTCTATGTTGTTTCACTTCATATTTAAAATGTAAAACTCTGTCCAAAAAAAAATCTAAGAGTTGTTTTCATCAACATTTAATAATTAAAATATATTTGTAATTTAAATATTACATTTTTGGTCAACAATTTAAGTATTATATTTGAAATATGAAATAGGAAAGTTTACAAGTTTATAACCAATTCATATTACAAACTAAGTTGGAAGAACAACCCAAGCGGGGATAACTCTAGGAGATTTCCCAGACTACGCCCGGGGATTGGGTTTAACCTTTTGTTTTGTTGAGAGGTTAGAATGGTATTTCAAATCAAATTTAGTATTTAAAGAGGTTAAATGTTATTTCAAATCAATATTAGTATTAACAGTACAACATATCTTTAATTTTTCATGTCATATTATTATTAAAATTGTTTGACGTATTTTCACTTTTGTCAAAGTTTTACTTTCAAAATATAAACTTAAATAGCATGTCATATACATAACACAATCACTATCTTAAACACATGGCAGTTCATTATTGCTTAAACATAAACTAATTTTCTAGAGTGTGTATCTTAATATTTTGGTTAACACGTCTTTAAAAGTTTATAAATGAAAGATGTTTACAAAATTTGGTCATGAAGCACTTTGTCATTTATGTAGTTTCACCCATGTAATCTCATTTACAATAACAAAAGTCTAATGCTACAGTACAAAAAGGAAAATAGATCTCATCGATTTTTAAAAATACAACAGACTCCTGCTAAAAAACATCTACGACACATTATTTATCACTTTAAACAACAAATAGAAAAGAGCATACAAAGCTGTAACTAACAAGCTGCCTAAGCTTTTTTCCTTCACGGGCCAATTGATACTGGTAAAATATATATCTACCACAAAATCATCTCAAAGCTACGATCAACGTGCTTTCCATAGCTTCTTAGATCTAGCAACCTCACTCCTCCCAGGAGGACGCACAACTTACTTCAGATTTAAAATCTTCGCTTAGTGAAGATTCTATGTGCGAAATAAAACGAGGAACGATGCTATCACAACTAATGGTAAAGACAATACTAAAAACCAAAATATCAGAAGAATCAATCCGTGTGTAGCGCGGACATAGTCCTAGTATATATAATTAGGGAGTTCTCTCTCCACCTAAAATGTCCACCTAAACAAAATCTAAAAAAGAAAATTAAAGACTAACTAAAATATTAATTTAAACCATTTTTATTGTTAATTAATGAAATTTTAATGATCAATCTAAGACTTATATAGGTGATAAAGCGATAGATTTAATGTATATATTAGTGTAAATGTTTGTAAATGAGTAAAATTATAGAAAACAATTTTTTATTTAAAATGAAAAAAATGAAACATTTAATTTTTTTTGTACAACGGCAAAATATGTTATTCATGATTGAGAGAAATTAAAGAAAAGAATTTGTCACGTAAAACGAACAAAAATAAAAAAAAATTTTGTTTTTGTTTTTTGGTTAAACAACGAAAAGCAATGTTGTTCATGATTAAGAGATAATTAATAGTCTGTTATGTAATTTGAAATACAAAAGTTGAAGAAAAAAATTTACTCAAAGAGCATTATTTTTCAAAAAAAAATACTTATGAGTTAATTGGCCAAATATTTAAAAAAATCATTAATTAATTCTATTACATAATAATTACAATCATATAAAAACTATGTTTTTTGCCACATTTTTTCCACTTTCTCTTTCCTAGCGCGTGAAGCATGTTTTTCCATTTTTTAAAGTTTTTCCCTCTCTTTTCACTTGATCTCCAATACTATTTATAATGATTTTAGCATTTAAAATGTTAAATAAAATTTGTAAATAGAGAGAAAAATGTAGATTTTTTCTGAACAAGTCATGTTTTGAATTTTTTAAACAGATATATATATATATTTTACATGTTTTGAATTTTTTAAACGGATATATATTTTTTAAAATAGTGTTGGAATACTTTATGTGGGTAGAATAATATTACTACTTATGTAGACGTTTTATATATAGATATTGAATTTTAACAACATCAAACATCAATTGCATAAAAAACTACTATTCTACCATTCTAACTCTTTCTTTAAACACTTACATACATCTATTATGAGAAAAATAGAAAAAATATATCGTCCATTTCCAGTTTTCATCTTCTCTTAGGTTAATTCAAGAGTTTCTTAAATTTAAAACTCAAAGTGTCAAGTCTTTCATATACAATTATGTAATCAACATGTCTGGAGATTTATGGTGAATCAAAAGATTTACGATCACGACAAAAAGAATGAATATGTAGAGGAAGGAAAAAGGCATTGTTAGTTGCTTTTGGTAATGACGAATGTTGGAAAAACACATATTCTGACAATAAAGATGATTTTAATATTCTGTCAGATGTTCGAGACAGACTGTATGGAGCTACTTACGATTCTGCAGGATCCAAATGACTGGCCAACTTTCTATACCTACATCCAAGAATTCCAACGTCTTCGTGATCATCTTCCCGGATTCACAATATCTAAAATCACGAGCACATCGAATACACAAGCAGACAACCTAACTCGAGGATCCCGTAATTTATATTATGATTTTATCTTTGTAGATTCCTCTCCTCCGAATTGGGCAACCAATTATGGAATGACTATCTGATTTAGTGTTTGGTTGGTAAAAAAATATTATGAAATCATGGAGATGTAACAAAATATAGCCAACCCTCAACAAATGGTGTACCAGAATAGGTTGGTATGTGTGATGAAAGAACTAATCTTTTAAATTCACCGAGACCTTCATAGTTGATCGGTTATCAATTTCAATTGAAATAGTGGGTGTTATTGGTTTGGTTTTGGATCTTGATCCATGCGAATCACATATGGTTTAAGGTCTCCATAACTGTTTGGACATGAGAGAAAATCTAGACATCGGCTATTTACTATTTTTTCGTATAATCCAGCACTTTCCTCAATATGAAATTTTGTGTTTTTTCTTCATTCAAATCGATGTTTCAACTATTTAATATTGTTCTAATAGAAATGAACACAAATCTAAAAAAAATACATGATATTATGAACTTTTTCAAGAAGTCATCTTTCATTAATAAATCAAAATCACAATTAAAAAGAATGGTTAACTGAAATATACAAATAAACAAAACATGTATATAAGATTAACTTAATTTTATAATTAAATTATATTCGTGTACATAATCGTTCATTTTATAGAGTATAACGTGATTTTTTTGTTTGTGTTAAATTTAATGTTTATGAATTCGAATGATAATTTGATAGCAAATTTCTTGCAGAACAAAATCTCATTTTGTATCCTTTTAGTCCTAATATATTTAATTTACAAAAAAATCTTAGGCATAAGTTATTTCATTCGTTGGAGAGGTAAAAACATCACAAATTTACACTCTCCAAACATGTATTTAAAAGATGAGCAGTTAAAATTATATAACTTGAGAAGTTGCTGTTAAAACTATAAACTATATAGCTTATAATAAATAGTTAAAGAAAAATATTTGAAATTGCTGTTACAAATTTTTTTTTTCAAAAAAGAAGTTTTCAAAAATTTATTTATACTTATTAATTACCTTTTTTGATAATTTACTTATTAATTACTTTCATTTTTGTAATTACTTTAAAACAAAATTTGCAAAAAAATATCAAAATTTATACTGCTATCTATGGTAAATCATTTTAAAATTATTTTTAAAATTTTACTCATTTTGTTTTTTTGATAAAATGTAAACTATAATCATAAGAACAATGTTTTACAACAAATGATTGTACCTTCCATGAAGTTTACTCATTTTATCTTTGTAAAATCATTATTGTGGATTAACTACTTTCACAAAATGGTACTAAAAAAACAATTAAAAACGTGTATATAACAATAAACTATTAAAATATATGTAAAAATCTCGCAGCGTAGCATGGATAACCGATCTAGTACTTAATAATTTGATACATATAATATAAACTATAAGAGAGATATATTGGATCTAGAATTTTAAAAGATTTGGTGGCTTTTAGATTAAACAGGATTTATATTAATTTACGTGGATTTTGGAGAAGTCTTTGTGATTTATTTGTTTTTTGTAAAACAAAGTTTAGTGATTTGGTGAAATTTCACAACACTTTAAATGATTTGATAATAAGTCATTTTCATTAATGGTACGTTATTCTGAGAGCTGAAGTTAAAAGTTTTACCAAGATATATGTGATTTCACATCTTTCTAAACCAATTTCTTTTTCCAACCTAAACAAGAAAGTTTTCTACAAGTTAAAAGCTAGCCAAAGCAACGGTCAGATTGATCTGTAGTTGGGTAAACTAAATGTGCGTTTCAACTTCGAGAAGTCAACAAAGAAGCCTACCATTGATGGGCATACATTTTGGGTGGACACATTGACTAATGTGATTGAGGAGGCTGTGGAGGAACCTTACACCGAGGATTCTTTTCACATTTCCTTATCACAAGTTGACGAAGAGGATGGTTTATTGAGTAAAAACGCATTGGAGATTGCTGGAAAGTATTATGTTCGAAGAAACTTAAGAACTCGATTTTAGAAATAACTCTCCTTATATTCAATCAAAAGCTCAATACAATGTTTAGAAAATCTCTCTTATGTCTTTCATAACTCGAAGACATATTTATTTAGCTAATCCTAGTATTCCTAATCCTATTAGGAAAGCACGAAAATTATATCCTAGATAACTCCTAGAATATCTTTAAAACATGTTTAGATAACTCCTAAATCATGTCGAACTAATACTAGGATTCTAATAGCTTAAACACCAAGTAACCTCTAATTTGAATTCAAGCTTATTCTAACATTCTCCCCTTTAAGCTTGAACTCATCCTTTGACACATCTTGGATTCCAACCAGACTTCTTATTTCTCTAAACTTCATATTTCCACGTGCCTTGGTTAACATGTCAGCTCGCTGTTCGCTTCCAGGCACATGTACAACCTCAATTTCATCATTCTCCACACATTCTCGTATGAAATGTTAACGTCTGTGATTGTGTTTACTACGACCATGAAACACATGATTTTTAGACAAAGCAATCACAGACTTATTGTCTATGCGAATGACCACCCTTTCACTCGAATTTCCAGTGACTTCTACGAGAAGTTCTTGTAACCAAATCGCTTGTTTAGCTGCTTCTGTGGTTGCCATAAATTACGCTTCACATGAGGATAGTGCCACAGTCTCTTGCTTCTGTGAACATCATGTAATAGAACTATTGTTGAGATAGAAAATATGCCATGTGGTGCTTCTTCCGTCATCAATATCAACGTTGTGTGAGCTATCACTATAGTCAACTAACTCCATGGATGCTGCCCATTGGTAAATAAGACCGTAACCAACAGTGCCACGCAAGTATCGCAATACTTGTTTTCATGCTACTCCGTGTGACTCTTTAAGGTTATGCATATACCTGCTTAATATCCCAACGCTAAACGAAAGATCAGGACGGGTATGTACCAAGTATCGTAAGCATCCTATCACCCTTCGATAGTACCTTTCATCTATAGACTTCTCACCTTGGGACTTAAATTCATCTCCATGGGTATAAGTGTAGAGTTACATTCGGCCATTCCGAATTCTTCAAGGATTTTGGCCGCGTATCTTTCCTGCTTTAGGATGATTCTTCTGCCAAGCTACACAAGTTCAATGCCTAAGTAAAAGGTTATTTGACCTAAGTCACTCATCTCAAAGTTTGTTTCCATCTCCCCTTTAAACTCTTCTATCATTTTTAGACTGGATCCAATTTCAAGTAGATCATCTACGTATACTGCCACGATCAAAAGATGATCACTATCCTTTCGACGATAAAGAGATGGTTCTTTAGTGCATCTCAAGAAGTTAAGTCCTCTGAGGATCTTATTTAACTTCTCGTTCCAAGCTCTAGGTGCCTGTCTCAACCCGTACAGTGCTTTAGATAACTTTTATACCTTATTCTCACAGCCTTTCACCACAAACCCTTCCGGTTGACTGACATATACTTCTTCTTTCAGGTCGCCATGAAGAAATGCAGTCTTTACGTCAAGATGATGAACCTCCCATTCATAAGATGCAACAATCGCAATAATAAGTCTAACGGTTTCTATTCTTGCAACCAGAGCAAAAACTTCCTCAAAATCAATCCCATGTCTTTGCACGTAACCTTTGGCCACCAATCTAGCTTTGTGCTTATTGATGCTACCATCAGGATTATGTTTAATCTTGAAAACCCATTTGAGACCAATGGGTTTTATCCCTTGAGGTAGATCGACTAGTGTCGAGGTTTGATTCCTTTCGATGGACGAGATTTTATCTGTGCACGCATCTCTCCATACTTCATCATCCTTTGCTTCTTCAAAGTCATATGGTTCATCGTTCATCGCAAGTAAAAGCTTATCTCCTTCAATCTCCGTCAATAGAACGTAGTCTTCAAGGTATGCAGGTCTCCTGGTTTCTCGCGCCGTCCTTCTCAAGGCTACTGGTTCACCAAAATCAGTATTATCATGAGCATCGTTCTCTGTTTCTCCTATGGTGTTATCTTCGTGATGCTCTTCATTACCTGTGCTAGGTACCTCCTCTGTTTCGTCGCCAAAGTCATTCTGTTCTTCCACTATTTCTTCTTCACCGATAATTCCGCCACTTTTGAGACTCACGACGAAGCTTCCAGGCTCTTCGTTAACTTCTTTATCAAGTTTACTCCACCTCCATTCTTCAGTTTTATTAAAGAAGACATCCCTGCTTACCACGGTTCTCCTATTTGCAGGGTTAAGTAACCTGGCCTTCGTTCCAGGCTCAATTCCCAAGTGTACCAAAGCCCGAGTTCTATCATCAAGTTTCTTAAGATGTTGTGCTTCAGGCTTTGCGTAACCGACACAGCGGAACACTTTCAGGTGGCTTACGTTTGGCTTTTTGCCTTTATATGCCTCGTATGGAGTTTGGGATTGAAGAGCTTTAGTAGGTACCTTGTTTATGACGTATGTTGCATGCCGAACTGCTTCTCCCCAGAGATAATTCGGTGTGTTCATGTGCTTCATTATGCTTCTCGTCATTTCTAAAAGTGTTCTATTACGTCTCTCTACCACTCCGTTTTGTTGCGGAGAGTATGGAGCTATGAGATGACGATTGATCCCTGAGCTTTCGCAAAACCTTTTAAACTCTTCCGAAGTAAATTCACCACCTCTATTGGTCCGAAAGGTTTTGATCAATGTTCCCGTCTCCTTTTCTACGAACGCCTTAAAATATTTGAACTTGTCGAAAGCTTCATTTTTTCTTTTAGGAGAATTGACCACATATACCGAGAGTGGTCATCCACGAGAAAAAGATGTATCTGCATTTAGCGGCTGTTGGCGGAGTAATTAGCCCACAAAGATCCCCATAGACGAGCTCGAGAGTCTTACTAGCTCGGTACGTAGTTGACTGTGGGAAAGTGTTTCTTGATTGTTTCCCACGTAAGCATGATATGCAAGTCTCTTTCTCGATCTCAAAGTGCGGGAGCCCGATCACCATGTCTTTCTTTAACAAGATTTTTATCGAGTCATAACCAATATGCCCGAGCCTTAGGTGCCATATTGAAGATTCATGCTCTGTTTCTAGCCGTAAGCACCTATTGTTAACAGCATTCGTTTGTACTTTGTACAACCGGTTTGAAGATCTAAAAGCTTTAGTGATTAGTTGTCCTTCTTTATCACTTAGAGTAAGATAGTTTTCACGCATTCGAACATCACAACCCGTCTCTGTGGCTTGTCCTAGACTGATTATATTACTCCTCAAGTCCGGTATGAAGTACACTTCTTTTAGTATTTTGTTTATCCCGCCATTACATGCGAAAAGAATGGAACCTTTTCCTTTTATGTCAACCCGCGAGTCGTCTCCAAACCTCACCTTTCCCATGATGGTTTCGTCAAGAGTACTAAAGAAAGCTCGGTTGCCAGTCATATGGTTTCTTGCTCTGTTGTCCAGGTACCATATGTTGGTTCCATCACAAGAAGTTTCAATGTCCGTAGGCACGATTTTCTTCTCATTCAAGTACACAACCTCATTCATCATATGTGCCTCTGCTTCTTGTGTGTCATCCTCTTTAGTTTCACGAGCTTCTTGTAGCTTAAGGAGACGGTCCGGATAATCTGATGCATAGTGTCCAAGCTTGTCACATCTATAACAAGTGATTTTTGAAGTGTCTCTCTCATAGTTATTTCTACCGCGTCCTCTACCTTGATTGTAGAAGAATTTGCCTCCTCTTCCTCGGCCACGACTTCCACCATTGCCATAGTTGTTTGGTTTATTATATTTAGAGGGCTGCGAGTTTGCATACATGAGACTGCTCTCGGTGTTAACTTCTTCATCATCTTCCGAGATTCTTTCTTCGTAAGTTTTAATACGCCCAACAATATCATCGAATTGTGTGGTACTAAGATTCAACACTTGTTCCCAAGAAGCAACTATATGTATGTATTTTTGTCGATGAATACTTTTTAAGAATTTTTTCACCAACTTTGAGTTATCAATAACTTCTCCTAACGCAGCGGATTTAGAGAAGATAGCCGAGAGTTTCCCTACAAATTCATCTGTAGTCTCTGTCTCCTTTATCTTAATGCGATCATACTCGACCATTAATGTTTGTAATCTTGCCTCACGTACTCTCTTAGCTCCCATGTTTCTGGTTTTAATGGCTTCTCACACTGCATATGCCGATGATAGCTCTCCAACTTCAAGGATAAGGTTCACGGGTATAGATTGGAAAAGAAGAGCAGTTGTCATATGGTTTTTTTACTTCATCCTTCGATTTCTTCTCTATAACCTCCCAAACCTTATTAACTTTCAGCAGAACTTTCATTTGGATCGCCCACACCGTATAATTTGTTGTGTTTAACATAGGGCAGGTGATCGAAGAAGTTCCACCTTCTTTGGTCTTTACCGATTGCTCCGATGATGGTGTTGTTTCCACCATGTCTTTCGGATTTCAGTTTCTTACGAACACACACTACAAGAAACAGGCCTATTTGCGAGGAAGATTTTAGTAGCAAATTCCTCGCAAATCACAATTTGCGAGTAAAACAGGCCGATCGCAACTCGCTTCTTGCAAACGATTTTTACTCGCAAGTTACTCGCAAATTTTCGAGGAACATATATACTCTCAAATTCCTCGCAAATTTGCGAGTAATTTGCGACTGTATATTTGCGAGTAAACTGCGATTCCAAAACCTAGCAAAACTTTGCGAGTGATTTGCGAGCAATCCCTTGCAAATTCCTAGCAAAATTTTGCTAGTGATTTGCGAGTGATCAGTCGCAAATTCCTAGCAAAATTTAGCTATTGATTTGCGAGAGCAAGATTTCGTCGCAAAATTTGCTAGGAATTTGCGAGCGNCTTTGCGAGTGATTTGCGAGCAATCCCTTGCAAATTCCTAGCAAAATTTTGCTAGTGATTTGCGAGTGATCAGTCGCAAATTCCTAGCAAAATTTAGCTATTGATTTGCGAGAGCAAGATTTCGTCGCAAAATTTGCTAGGAATTTGCGAGCGGTCAGTCGCAAATTCCTAGCAAAATTTTGCTAGGAATTTGCGACTGATTCCTCGAAAATAAAAAAAAATTTTTAAAAAATTTGATATTAATAAATTATTAAAATTAAAATATTTTATAAATTAAAAAGAAATATAAAAAAGATCCGAA
>OVAN01013071.1:0-13169 GCA_900406275.1 Anastatica hierochuntica
CTTGCTTTGCGGAGATGCCATTTCAACCAACGCGCTAATCTGTTTTGGGTTTGCCTCAATACCTCTGCAAGTGACGAGATATACGAGGAACTCTCCCGAGGCAACTGCGAATCTGCACTTCGCTGGATTAAGCTTCATTTTGTGCAAGTTTAGTCTTTCGAAGCATCTTTGTAGATCGGCTAAGTGTTTTGCGATGACGAAAAGTTATGTGTATGAATTGTCTCTCTTTTTTTTCTTTATCCTTGCGTCCTTTATATAGATCTTCGTGGGCTTGGCTCGTTTCCTTTTCCGTCCCGATTCGTGCTTATCCCTTTGTGGAAATATTCCTTTTCCTTGATTCGCATATATCATTTTTCGAGATCTTTCCTTATCCTGCCGACTTTGACTTTAATTATGAAACCCTAGCGAAACTGTCAGTGCAAAGTGGCCAATTCTCGTCTAGAATCGTAAGTGGACTTATCATCGCGGTTTGGGCCCTTTCGGGCCGTTTCGCGGCTAAGTGACTTTTACGATTCCTTTCGGAGAAGTCATTCTTTGTATGGCTTTGCAATTATAGTTTCGTGAAATGGTAGGACTGATCGTATAGTTTAGACTCTTCCGGTGATTAAGTTAACCATCATCGTTTTACTCGATCAATACGAAATCCTACGGAAAAGATGAATCCTCACAATTGTCATTACGATGGTTTGATGGGAATTCCAATCGAGACGAAACGAGAGATGATCAAGCAACGATTCGAAGGAAATGACGATCGGAAAGGACGTGGTTCAGTCAACGGACTACAACTGAACATTATCCGCACCTCAGCGCCAATTGACGCCAAGACCATTCCTTGGTCTTGACGCCAAGACGGACCTCCGGTCTCGGTTCCAATCGACGTCTAGATCGGCTTCTAATTCAGTCGTCAATCGGTTCCAAGACTCGTTTGTAGGTTTGGCGTCAATCGGCGTTTAGTCATTCCTCCGAAGCGAAGCGGTTCTTCAACGCTTTTGGTGATTTCGTTTCGATTCGAAATTTGTATTTGGAGGCCTCCGGAAGCTTCGGGCGTCGATTTCGATGTTACCGTTTTTGACCCCAACAACCTTCTAGCTGATTAACCGGGATGGGGTTAGGTAGTTGGATGTTGAATCTTTCAGGGAACAAAGCTCTGCTAATTCAAGAGGATGGGAAGGAAGATCAAACGGTTGGCCCCTTCTTTAGCTTATTGACTAAGGCTGTTGTGAGTTATGGAGACAGTGGAGAAGGATCTGGAGAACTTGCAAAAGAAACAGGAAAAAGGATCAGCTAGACCCAGAAAATCACATAGCATTAGGTGACTCCTCGAAAGCTCCTCTCCAGAGGGACGAGCCCACGTAGTACGCATCATCCTCCCTGTAAGAATAGTGGAAGAGTCGACTTTGACAAAAAAGAACCTCTGACGCCAAAATTCGTCCTGAAGAGTAAACTTAAAAACACCACGGCCAGGTCATGAGGGCAAGTAGAAAGTCCTGCCAACCCCTTTGGTAGGAGGACTCTCTTTGATCATATGAAGAGCCAAAAGCTCCGGAATTCCAAATGTGATACCCTTTTCTCGGGATATGGTAATCAACCGTAAAAGGACCAAAACTACTGAAGGCAAAGTTGCAAAAGGGCCAAATCGTAATGATCTAATAGATTTAAAAGAAGGGGAGGAAGGGGAAATTTGAGGTGACTTTAAGAATATAGTTTTCATGAACGCAGAACAATCCGGGGGATGCATGCTCAAGAGTCTCCTGGGGATTGCATAATCTACCCAATCCCTTGGGGACCCCATCTTCAACCATCAATTTCACAACTTCCTGCTTGGTCAGAGAAGAAGGTTGATGGGGACCGAAAGAGGTTTCCCCAGCTCCAGCAGGGGAAAGAGCCTTAGTGACCATCTTTGTTTAGATCGCAACCGCATGCGTTTTGTCGATCATCGCCTGGTTCGCGCGTTTGTGTTTTCGATTGTCCTAAGGAGTGTCAGAAGCACTAGAGTATTCTTTGCTCTTTCTCATCACGAACGGAAGAGAAAGATATGAAGAATAAGAAGAACAGAGAAAATTATCCTAAAAATCAAGAGGGGAGAGCTGGGATGCCTTCTAGGATTTTCACTTAAAGAGGGAAATGAAGACCAAAAATCAAAAGAATAACTTAAAAGGAAGAAGTGAAGGAGTTACCTTCGTCGTATGTGGAAGCGTGAGATGATGGAGTAAAGCAGTTAATGACCAGCTTTATATCACGTTAGAAAGCGCAGAAGACGAGGGTAGACCTTTCACATTCCCCGCTATCTCGACCGTTCGATGGGAGCGGCTCGATCGTAGCCATTGATTTGAAAAGAAATCCTTAAGTTGAGATTTGGAGTTATCGCGAGAAGGCTGATGAGATTGAGATCCGAAATTCGAAACTCACATCTTGGGCCTAACGATTTCAGACCCAGATGTTGGGGGCAACTCTTGGACCCAAATCTCATCAATTCTAAGGGCCCATCAATGCACAAATTAACTAAAAGGCCATCAAGCCCAATATCAAGGAAGGAGGTTGCGACGTAAAGTGGAGTCGATCAAGGGGTAGCTCCGATACGAAGTGAGGAGATCTCGGAAGGGCTAAAGAGTGGAAGCTAGGTTGTAGATCTATTTAAATAGGGAGCGTAGACATGGGAGGCTTCCTCTTTCTCTAAGTTTTTAGCGAGGGCTTTACACAAATCACTCTTGTAATAGATCAAATCAAAATTAATAAAAAAATACTCTTTGGCAAATTCTATCTCTTGTTCTTACAGGATTCAACCCAGAGATTTTCTTCCCCTTCTCAATTCATCAATAAATTTCAAGTGTCAGATTTTTCCTCAACAAGCCACATACGTTCGCCCAACCTAATGTAGCTAATATGGAAGATGCACTAGGTTTCCTAATCACTATTGACATATACAGAGATGTGGAGACCGCAGACCCCACGGTATAGTTTCTTATTGGGCTTATGATCCAGATATTAATCGATTTAGATATCAAGTTTTCAAGACTATAAATATGGATTCAAGGGTTTGTAATTAATTATTAATACAATTAACAAAGAAAACTTAGAACAGGTGTTTGCCTCTGTTTGATTTTTTCTCTAATTTTTGTGGCTTTCTTCTATATTTAATTCACGATTTTTTACGACACTTCTAAATGAAAGCTTCTTGTCTAAGTTAAAACAAAATGGTTTGGGTGTTTCTTACTGTCTAAGAGCATCTCCAACTTTACTCTATTTACAACTAGAAAATGAAGTAAGCCCAAAATGGAGTGAAAATTAAGATTACTCTATAAATAGAGTAATTTTATTCATCACTCCATTTTGGAGTGACCCTTTTGAAGTCACTCCATTTTGGAGTTAGAAACGGAGTAGGGTTTTAGCAAACCCGATTCCATTTTAGTGTTACTCTATTTTTGAGTAAAAAATAGAGTAATACATTGTAGATTCTCTAACAGAGTACTCTTCATTATTTACACCAATAAAACTAGGTTGAACAAAGGTAAGAATCAGATTTTGGCTTTGGACGGTTACGTTCGGTTATCTGTTTCAGGCAAGGAGACGGCCTGAAGAAGTCTGCTTCCTTATACATACATATAAAGCAGGTGGATCAGACGTCTGCTTCAGTAAAACCATATTTCGAAGTAGACGTCTCCGTAAAATCTGCTTCAGTAGGCTAAATACGAAGCAAACGTTCGTGCAGTATGCTTTATAAGTTACACTATACAAAGCATACTACTCGTGACGTCTGTTGGGCCTGGGGTTCATTCTAATCAAGTTAAGGCCCATTAAAACAAATCAAATGATCAGAAGAGGTTTCGGCAAATCCTCACAAAAGCCAGCTTTCGCTGCCGACCGAGTCAAAGAGAGAGCTGGAGATATGACGAGGATATAGGTGTGGATCTCGGGAGCCGTTAGGGTAAAGTAAAACGACGAGAGAGCTATTTAAAGGGAGAGAGATGCAGAGGAGGAGGAGGTCGAAAAGAGAGAGATACACAAAGATACTAAAGTTATATATTTTTCCGAAGATTTGTAATACCAATTCCTTTGTTATCAGTTCTAAAAGAAAGAAATTTGTTCATCTCAATATCATCAATAAAGTATACATAATTCATATCAAAGTCCAAACAGGATTGTTCCCGCAGAATACTTTCTCACTCAATTCTTCATACAAATTGTACGTGTTGGATTTGACATCCACAACGTCTGTTTTGCATTTAGACTATTGAAGCAGATATCCGGAGAAAATTGCTTTGAACATGCTTTTTATAAAGCAGACCGCATGGACGTCTCCTTTGGAAGTTATATTTTACAAAGCAGACTGTCAAATACATTTCCTTTGGAAGCTACATTTTACAAAGAAGACTACACGGACGTCTGCTTTGGAATCTACACTCTACAAAGCAAATTGCACAGAAGTCTGCTTTGGAAGCTATATTTTAAAAAGCATATTACCATAAACGTTTTCTTTGAAAGCTAAATTTAACAAAGTAGATTGCATAGACGCCTGCTTTGGAAACTACATTTTACAAAGCAGACTACACACATTTACAAAACAGACTGCCATAGACGTCTGCTTTGGAAGTTGCACTTTACCAAGTAGATTACACTACGTTTACTTTGAAAGTTATATTTTACAAAGCAGAGTGTCACAAACATATGCTTAGGAAGCTAAATTTTACAAAGCATGCTACACACATATGCTTTGGAAGCTATATTTTGCAAAGCAGACTATCACGAACGTCTGCTTTATAAATTACATTTTACATAGCAGGCTATCACGCACGTCTGCTTTGGAAGCTACATTTTGCAAAGCAGACTGCCACAGACGTCTGCTTTAGAAGTTTAATTTTACTAAGCAAACTACACGAATGTCTACTTGGTCATTGAAATTATCCAAAGCAGGCGGTTAAAGAGCGTTTTGGTAACTTCTCTAGCCGCTTTAGTTATTTTAGAATTTAACTGTTTTAGAGATTAGTTTTGTAGAGGTCAAAGAAAAAGGGATTAGTTTTATAGTTAAATAAATGTTGTTGTAACACCCCGGTTCATCTGGTCAAGGTCCCTCTCGGATCTGTTATCTTTCCTAACTAACTCCAACTTCACAAACAATCTCCCAGAGCATTACTATTAAAAATTTTATTCCAAAATACGAGTCTAGTTACCCATCACAGAAATAAATCCATCTTATTGCTAGGTAGAGCTCCATATGTGAACAGAGTCTTCTCGCCCAAGAAAAGGAAACAAAACAAGTCTAAAAGAACTAAAACCAAGTCAAAACCATGGAAAACAATTTTTAAGAAAACCCGGTCCTGGAAACTAACAACACAGTTCCTTCATCATCCGTCCAGCAGCTCGTCATAATCACCTGCAGGGACAAAAAAGAGGGAGGGACGAGGGAAAAGAGAGGGTGAGTGACAGGGGAATCACCCAACAAGACATGGAATTGCTAGACACACAACACCGGGGAACGGACTTAACATGCATTCACAGATAACATAGAATTAGCACCAAACAGATACCTATTGTGTCACAATCAAACATGACATACAAAACCCCCAGTTTTCTCCAAAACGCCTTAACCTGCCAGCAACCACCACAGTGACCGGCTATCTCACTCTTCAACTCACCGGTTTGTGTGGACTCAGGACTTTCTTTCACTTCTCCCGGGGCGAATACTTTTCCATCAACACATTTCCAATCTCAATCATCACATCCTAATCACTAGTTCAATTTCCTAGACCTACATTTCAATCATCAAGCAGACTGACTCGACTCTCAATCAAGACTAGCAAGCAAGACGCGTTAACCCTATGCTAGCAATGAAAACTTGCCAAAATGGAACTTGCCAAAATGGAAAGTTTCCATAAATGGAAACTCCTAAACCGAGCAGGGGAAAAACTACGGGAACGATCTAGATCCTACGGAAACAACTACGGAAACACGGAAAAGGAAACAGCGGGATTACAGAGTGCAGAACTACCTCACAAACGCCAAAAATGCCGCGGTAGAGTCGCGGGTTCTCGAAAACGGCGGCTCGGGTTCACGGCTCGAGAAGAGCGACGCGGCTGGGCTCGATCAGCGGCGACAGAGGCTCGATCGGGACTTGCGGCGCACAGGCTCGGGCGAAGCATCTCAGGCTCGGATTCCGTCGGAGATGATCGAGAGAGGCTCGGATCAGCTGGGATCGGGTTCGCGGCGCGGGTTTGACGACTCGGTGGCTACGGTTAGCGGCTGGGAGACTCAGGGAGGGATCGACGGTGGCTAGTGGCTCTCGAGAGGAGGTCGCGAGGCTCAGAGAAGTGAAGGCGGCGACTGCTGGTCATGATCGGTGGCGGGAATCTGTGCAGGAGGTTGCTGCAACGGCGGAGGGACTCGGGCAGCAGCTGGAGAGGCTCGACAGGGCTCGGCAAGGCTCAGATCGCGCGGGTTGTACTCGACGGCTAGGGTTCTCGGGTTTTCGCAGAAATTCGGCAGAGTTTCGCTGCGGGATTTGGTGTTGCTCGTTCTCGAGGCAACGACTCATTTAAATAGGAGAAGGGAGGTTAACCTAGGGTTCCCTCGGTTTGGTTCGTCAAACCGGGTTGGTCGAATCGGTTCAAATCCGATTCCGTGTCGGGGTCATTACCATTCTCCCCCACTTCCGTGGGATTCGTCCTCGAATCCTGAATGTCCTCCGGTTTCCTTATGGATCCTTCAAACAATTCCGATAATCCCTTTTCATTTCCATTTCGACTTCCCAGCTTTCCTCCTAGATACTACCTCCTGCCCATCTGACTTTGACCATGGTCATAACCTCCCCCTGAATTTCCTTCTCTGCTAACTTGTCGGCTCCATCAGTCCTCTTTATTGGCAGAAAATGGGCACTCTTTGTCAACCGGTCAACGATTACCCAAATCGTGTTCTTACCTCTAGTGTTAGATGGCAATCCAGTGACAAAATCCATGGTTACCATATTCCACTTCCACTGTGGTAATGGAAAATCCTAAAGAAGTCCTCCTGGTACTCGGTCCTCCGCCTTTATTAACTGGCATGTCTGACACTACGAAACCCATGTGGCTACATCTCCTTTCATTCCGTCCCAGTGATAATACCTTTTCAACCCTCGGTACATTTTGCCCACTCCCGGGTGAACTGAGAACCTTGAACAGCCAGCTTGTTGCAGAATCTCCTTCCTTAACTCCGGATCATTGGGCACACAGACTCTGCCTCTGAACATGACCGTTCCATTGGTTGCTACACGGTACCCAATGACCTCCTTCTCGGTCATCTCCTTAAGAGTCTCGTCCTTAACTTGAGCCTCGCGGATCCTTCATAACAGATCAGCCTGGTCCACTGCTTCTAGATCAGTTAGACCATCTTTGATAGTAGTGGCGCATAACCTGAGACTTGCCATCATTTCCACCAGCTCTTGAGTCTCCTTTGACTCGGCCACATCTGTCCTTCTGCGGCTTAGAGCATCTGCAACCTGGTTAGCCTTACCAGGGTGATAGGCAATCTCCATCTCGTAGTCTGCCAGAAGTTCTACCCATCTGCACTATCTCAAATTCAAATTTGGCTGAGTGAAAATGTACTTCAGACTCTTGTGGTCGGTGAAAATCTGGATCTTCTCTCCGTACAAATATGCTCTCCAGATCTTGAGGGCGAAAACCACTGCTGCTAATTCCAAATCGTGCGTCGAGTAGTTTAACTCGTAAGGTCTCAACTGTCGCGAGGCATAGGCGATGACCTTCTCAAGCTGCATCAGAACACAGCCTAACCCAACTCCTGAGGCATCCGTATAGACCTGATACGGTACCCCTACCTTCGGCAGAGCAAGCACTGACGTCTGCGTCAGTCGGTCCTTTAACGCTTTGAAACTCTTGGAATAGTCCTCTGTCCATTCGAATTTAACTCCCTTTTCATGTAAGGCGAGCCATCGGCTTGGCCAGACTGGCGAATCCTTGGACGAACTTGCGATAGTAACCCGCCAAAACCCAAGAAACTGCAAACTTCGGTAGCGCTGGTAGGCGTCGGCCAATCGGTGATAGCTTTGATCTTTTCTGGATTTGTGGCAACTCCAGATCCTGAGACTACATGCCCTAGGAATCCTATTTCCTTTTGCCAGAAGCTATACTTGCTGAGCTTGGCGTACAAATTCTGCTCCCTTAAAGTTTCTAGCACCATCCTTAAGTGTTGGGTATGCTCTTCCTTAGTCTTGGAATACATCAAGATGTCGTCGATGAAGACAATCACGCACTTGTCCAAATGCTTCCTGAAGACGTCATTCATCAACTTCATGAAGGCGGCTGGTGCATTCGTCAGCCCAAACGGCATGACTACAAACTCGTAGTGCCCGTACCAGGTACGAAAGGCCGTCTTTCGCACATCTTCTTCCACGATCCGAATCTAGTGATATCCTGACGCCAGATCGATCTTGGAGAACCAAGAAACTCCTTGGAGTTGGTCCAACAACTCGTCTATTCTCGGCAGCGGGTACCGGTTCTTAACTGTGATCTTATTCAGACCTCTGTAGTTGATGCATAACCGAAAGGTGCCATCATTCTTCTTTACAAACAGGACTGGCGCTCCCCATGGCGAACTGCTCGGGCGGATGAAGCCTTTCTCGATCAGATCCTCCAACTGCTTCTTTAATTCTACCATCTCATCGGGTGCAAGACGATATGGCGCTCGGGACACAGGAGTCATTCCTAGTTCAAGCTCAATGGTGAAAGCATCTCCTCTTTCGGGCGGTGGTCCCGTTAGTGGCTCAAATACGTCCTCATACTGAGCTACCACAGGAATGTCCTTAATCTCCACCGAATAACTTTCCTTAGTGACTATGATTGTTGCGATGAACGCCTCATTTCCTTTCCTTATGAGCTCCTCGGCTCGCAACATGGAGATGATTGGGACTCCAGAGCCCATCCTAACTCCTTGGAAAACAGCCTCCTTCTCAGCTCCGGGAATCCTTACTTGCGCCTGACGGCAGTCTAGGTCCACTTTATGACGGTCCAACCAATCCATTCCTAGGATTACGTCATATCTGCTCATCTCTATTTCAGTCAGGTTTCCGACGAACTCTTTTCCTCCAATGAAAATCGGCACTCCCACATGAATTCTAGTGGCTCCCATCTTCTCCTTGCCAACTGTGGCGACTTTTCGGCTTCTCTGGACAAACTTGCCACAGAAATTCCACCTCTTCACCATCTGGGGTCTCACAAAGCTATTCGTAGCTCCGGAATCAAACATAGTATAGGCGACTTCTCCTCCCACCAATACAGTCCCTACAGAAGGGCGGTCCTAATTATTCTAAGGTTCGGGCTCTCTATCGGACTGAGTCTTTTCACAACAACACGGACTTCTACTAATTAAACAGAAAGGATGAACAACATACCGGCGATAGGCTAAACTCCTTCTTAGCCGTCAGCGGCATGGACAGCAGCTTCAGGCTCTCCTTCCTCCTCAGCCACTTCTGCAGCAAAGACACGAGGTGATGGGCCCTACGGGCGAGGCGGACGCGGCGGCAATGGCGGTGGCGGCTGTAGCGGGTTAACTCGAGGCTCCGTACACATCCTGGCGTCGTGACCCCTTTGACCACAATTGTAACATCGCACGTGGGGTGGTGGTGGATCGACTCCTAGCGGGTTAGCTGCTGGCGAATTTTCTCTTGGATTGGCCAGTTGCGCGGCTGGGGCTACCCCTTGCTGGTAGGGACAATCAGCGTGCATGTGCCCCACCTGATTACAGTTGAAGCATCGGAAAGATCGAGGTCGTGGGGCATATGCCTGTCCAAAGGCTTGGTTAAGATCCCTCTTGCGACTATCCGGGTTCACTCGAGGCGAGAGTGGCCTGTTCTTTTATCTTTCCTCCTTCAGACCCTTCTCCTGATCAGCTGCCTTCTCTATCAACTCATCCAGAAATTCATACTTCACCAATTTGTAGCGGTTCTTAATCTCGATGTTCAGACCGTTCAGGAACCTCCTGATCACCTCTTGCTCCTCCAGATATCGACCAGCAAAACGACGGAGACGGCTGAACTCCTCCTCATACTGACGGACACTCCGATTTCCTTGAGTGATAGTAAGAAACTGGTGCTACATGGTATCCAGCGCTTCTTGCAGGAAACACTTCCTCTGGAACAGCGTCTTAAAGTCGTTCCAAGACAGCTCATACTCTCCCCGAGTATTTTCAACCTTACCGCTCCACCAGACTAAGGCTTCTCCCTTCAGGTACTACACAGCTAAAGCTCGGCGGTACATCTCTGGACACTGCATATGATCTAGATTCTACTCCAGCTTCCTTTTCCAGTCATCCGCAGCAACAGGGTCATATTTCCCTTCAAACATCTTTGTACCCATATCTCTGAGCTGCTTGATGTAGTCCCAGTAGGACGGTCCATCGCGGAAACGGTTCTGCGGCGGTGGCGGCACAAACGGCGGCATCCTGGCCAGTGGTGGAGGGGGCGGTGGAAGATTCGCAGACCGGTAAGAAGCTTCCCTAGCAACTGTCCTCTAGCTCTGTGCTTGACCTTGGCTAGCACGATGCGAGGCTAGTTCTGCTTCTAACTCTTCATTCCTAGCAGCGAGTCTGGCAGCTTCCGCTAGAGCGTCCTCGGCAACTCTGCGGGTGACAAACCCTGCGGTCCCCTGAGATGCTCTGGTCTCACTGACAGTGTTCCGACGATTATTCCTACTCTCGCCTACACTCTCCTGTGAGTTGGCGGGTCGGGCATCAGCGACATTCTAGGCAGCAGCAGCAATCACAAGGTTAACGACTTCCTCAACCACAACTGCAGGAGCATTCACAGGCTGAACAACTTCTTCGACTACAACAACAGGAGCATTCACTGGCTGAACCTGGGGCTGAACCCTCGGTTGATTTCCGGCAGCATCACGGGGCTGGTGATTGTTCACTCTTCTGGTGGCGACCATGTGCAAAAGGAAGACCATGATTAGACCGGCTTCAAACTCGAAGAAGAAGAAGAAGAGGAAAGGCTTAGCGACAACGAGCTAGGTAGATTCCGAAGGAATTGGTGTTCTCTTTTTCTTTTAAAATTCCCCTTTCCCAAAACATTTGAAAACACAAAACCGAATCGAAAACCGAAGCCTCCCGGGTCAGAACCGGTTTGGCAAAAACCTAAGCTCTGATACCACCTTTGTAACACCCCGGTTCACCTTGCCAAGGTCCCTCTCGGATCTGTTATCTTCCCTAACTAACTCCAACTTCACAAACAATCTCCCAGAGCATTACTATTAAAAATCTTATTCCAAAATACGAGTCTAGTTACCCATCACAGAAATAAATCCATCTTATTGCTAGGCAGAGCTCCATATGTGAAAAGAGTCTTCTCGCCCACAGAAAAGGAAACAAAACAAGTCTAAAAGAACTAAAACCAAGTCAAAACCATGGAAAACAATTTTTAAGAAAACCCGGTCCCAGAAACGAACAACACAGTTCCTTCATCATCCATCCAGCTGCTCGTCATACTCACCTGCAGGGACAAAAAAGGGGGAGGGACGAGGGAAAAGAGAGGGTGGGTGACAGGAGAATCACCCAGCGAAACATGGAATTGCTAGACACGCAACACCGCGGAACGGACTTAACATGCATTCACAAATAACATAGAATTAGCACCAAACACACATTTATTGTGTCACAATCAAACATGACATACAAAGATGTCCTAGACAAAACCCCCGGTTTTCTCCAAAACGCCTTAACCTGCCAGCAACCACCACAGTGACCGGCTATCTCACTCTCCAACTCCCCGGTTTGTGTGGAATCAGGACTTTCTTTCACTTCTCCGGGGGCGAATACTTTTCCATCAACACATTTCCAATCTCAATCATCACATCCTAAGCACTAGTTCAATTTCCTATACCTACATTTGAATAATCAAGCCGACTGACTCGACTCTCAATCAAGACTAGCAAGCAAGACGCGTTAACACTATGCTAGCAATGAAAACATCCTAAGGCAGTTCTACGGGGGGATAGCTACGGGAAGAGCGCCTCACCTTGACAACTGCAGACGCGGAGACTGGGCACAGATGACTTTCGGAACAGCTACTGGGCTTCCGGACCTGAACCAAAGAAGGAACTCGGATTAGACCTAAATCTGGAACCTGCCTAAAAAGGAAACTGTCTAAAAACAGAAAGTTTCTAAATCGGGAAACTTGCCCGAAATAGAAACTTTCCCGAAAAGGAAACTTTCCAAAAATAAAAATCTTCCAAATTTGGAACTTGCCAAAATGGAAAGTTTCCATATATGGAAACTCCTAAACCGAGCACGGGAAAAACTACGGGAACGATCTAGATCCTACGGGAACAACTGCGGAAACGCGGAAAAGGAAACAGCGGGATTTCAGAGCGCGGAAATACCTCACAAATGTCGAAAACATCGTTGTAGAGTCGCGGATTCTCACAAACGGCGGCTCGGGTTCACGGCTCGAGAAGAGCGGCGGGCTGGGGCTCGATCGGCGGCGACGGAGGCTCGATCGAGACTTGCGGCGCACGGAGAAGCTCGGGCGAAGCGTCTCGAGCTCGGATTCTGTCGGAGATGATCGAGAGAGACTCGGATCGGCTGAGATCGAGTTCGCGGCGCGGGTTTGACGGCTCAGTGGCTACGGTTAGCGGCTGGGAGACTCGGGGAGGGATCGACGGTGGCTGGTGGCTCTCGAGAGGCGGTCGCGAGGCTCGGAGAAGCGAAGGCGGCGGCTCCCGGTCACGATCGGCGGTGGGAATCTGTGCAGGAGGCTGCTGCGACGGCGGAGGGACTCGGGCAGCGGCTGGAGAGGCTCGACGGGGCTTGGCAAGGCTCGGATCGCGCGAGTTGTGCTCGACGGCTAGGGTTCTCGGGTTTTCGTGGAATTTCGGCAGAGTTTCGCTGCTGGATTCGGTGTTGCTCGCTTCTCGAGACAACGGCTCCTTTAAATAGGAGAAGGGAGGTTGACCTAGAGTTCCTTCGGTTTGGTTCGGCAAATCGGGTTGGTCGAATCGGTTCAAATCCGATTCCGGATCGGGGTCATTACAGTTGTGTTATACCTTTTTGGCTTTTTGACTAAATGTAATATCTGATACCCACACGATATTTAACAAGGAGATAGTCTTTTAAGACCATCTCCAATGTATTCCTCTATTTTTTTCTCTATAATAGAGGAACTCTATAATAGAGATGAGTTTTGC
>OVAN01013072.1:0-13168 GCA_900406275.1 Anastatica hierochuntica
CACATTAGGGCTGCTCGCATGTCAAACGTTTGTTTGGTAGAAGCATCTAACATTTTGATCCCATCAAACCATAAATCCTTCAATTCTTTGATAAGTGGTTGCAAGTAGACATCAATATCATTACCAGGCATATCATTTGTTTTTTATGATACATTATTAGTGATGCAATTCACCCTTTTTCTTGTAGTGTAATTATATTACAATATTATTATTTTCTAAATAAAATTTGTTACAAAGTTAAAAAAAAACTTATAAAGTGATAAATTTAGAAAAATCTAAACAAAATTATATATAATTTATATAAACTATAAAAATTTAAGTTTAGTCATCTGATGTTTTTTAAATATTCTAACGGGTTTTGTTTCACGGTATTTCGGGAATTCAATATTATCCGAACTGAACCCATATGAGTATCCGAGAAAATCTGAAAGTCCGAAAATCTCAAATCTAAACCGAACCCAGAATTCGATATAATTGAAAATTCTAAAATTTTTGAACCTAAACCCGAATCCGAAACTCGAAATAACCGAAAATTATAAACCCGATATATAAAATTATTAAAAAAATCTGCGCGATCGCGCGGGTCAAAACTCTAGTTATTATTTGGGAAATACATTTAGAAAACAACCTTAAATTTGTAAAGAATTACATTAAATGCCATTGAGAATAAAATATATATAAGATATAATAGGTCTAAAAATGCTAAAAATCTATAATTAAACAAAATAAATAAATTATGTTACCATATCTTATCTAGATTCTTTTAATATTTTTTAAAAATCCATCAAAATAAATACTATTACATTTTAAAAGAAGTAAATGAATCTTAAAATTTAATTTAATAATATGATTCAATCTATAACGGGTTAATTGCGACTAATATTATCATTAGAAAGAGATATTATTTAGTTTACCACGGTTAACCAACTTAACTAATACCGGAAATATTTAATCTAACTATAATTTTACAAATTAATTATGAATTATAAATTTTGCTTAAATTTTAACTTATCATAATATTTTTAATAAAATATAACTCCGCATTATACGCGGATTTAAATCCTAGTTTGTTATATATTCGACTAAGTACCAATCTGCAATGGAACTGAATAATAATACTTTTATATATGGGTCGGGTTCTATAGGTCGACATAAAACTCTAGTAAGTAGAACAATAAACGGAGAATATGGTCGAAAAGTTTAAGTAAAAAATGCTTTTAACGAAGGAAAAGAAGTTGAAAACACTTGTTGTCATATGGAAGCATTCATAATTGTGCTAATGTAAGTCCAAGATTAAACATTTAAAGCTTAGATGATCCAAGATCAATGCTTTTTAAGAGTCTAAAGAAGAGTTTAATCGTTTTCAAATAAATTAAAACCGAAAAGATACTTATCCAACATCATAAATGAGTAATGTGGCCTCCGATGCTATTTGGTCTTGATTATGCTAAATTTGGGAGCGTTAATCTTAGTAAACCACGTTAAATTTCGGAGATTTAGATTTGAAGAAGAACAGTGGAATTAAAAGATACCAATTCAGGTATTTTTTTTATTTCCAAAAACTTAGTGTTTCAACATTTTTAACGCAAATATGGAGTTTAAAACCACATAGAAGATGTAATTTTTGACGTGGTATTATCGTTCGTATCGTTTGGCAATATGATCCAAAAACATCTTTCCTACATCGTCGACAGAGTAAAAGACTATCTATCTTTAGAATCGATTTTTTGTTGTTGTATCTTTTAAGTTATCTTGCTTATCGTCTTACTTGTAAGTTAATAGTATGTTTTGTTCTTTTCGTCTTTGTAAAATCGACGAATCATTTTGATATTTTCCTAGAGAAGATAATTTTACCGTTTTTTTAATAAAAAATATTTGTATGTAAAAGTTAAATACAAGTATTTAATTAACTTAAAATGATGGAAAAAATGAAATGCTACCACTGGTGTAAAAAAATAAAATGCAGTAAGATCGTTGAGACACTTCTTTGAATCTTCAAACAAAATCATCATGTATATTACAAGGCAAACTAATCACAACCGTTGCATGAACATATGTCCGAGTCGACAAAAAAGTTTTAATATTTTTTCATTTCAATAAATTATACTATTCAAAGTCGTCGTGTCCCACTTTCTATATTGGTATAAGTGATTCTTTGACTTAGAGAATCTGCACGTTGAAAGATTGGAATAAGCATGCATGTTATGTTACATTTTTTTTTCAATTTCGAAAACTTGCCTTTTATTTCCTGATTCTGAAAAATAATTAAGAAATAATAGTTATAGTAAAAGGCCATCAGAGAGAAGAACAGAGAAAGAGAGAAAGAGACAGAAGCTTGAGAATGTATTGTCACATCTCATAGTTTGTGATGATTACACCTATTTATACATTTGCAGCTTTTTATTTGTTCTCCTCTTACATATAAAAACGCCATTAAATAACTATACAGTAACTACTCACCCGACCCTCTTTTTGTAATATCTCTCTCAACATATATACAGTATCTCTGGTGAAAAAAAAGTTACAGTATCTCTTATTACTTTTTTTTGATAACTATATATCTCTTATTTGGATATGTTATATTCATGAAGTGTAGAGCAATGTCCATCTTAAAAAGGATTTATATATATATATATATATATATATATATTAGAAAAGAAAACATGCTCTTCTTAACCAAATTTATTACACTATAAAAAAAGGAAAATTCAAAAAATAGTGAGTACATTTTCTTTTGAATTGAAACTTCTGTCTAGCTTTATATAAAAAAAAGAAGTATGATTTTTGCGTGGCCGTTTCAGCTTTAAAATTTTCTTCTTATTTTTCTGAAAATGGGAAACCCTAATTTTCTTAAATGATACGTGAAAAGAGGACATGGAAATTCTGAAGGTTAAAAAAAAATGATGAGAGCTAAATTTATTCCCATAAATTTTGTAATACAGACGGTAAAAAGCTGTGACAGAGACCAACAGTCTAAAGCTAAATGTAAAATCTTTAAACCATGCAAATTTTGATTCCCCGATACTTTTTTCAGTTTTTATTTTTACGGTTAAATGTCACAAGCCAATTATTTTTTTGTTGTCAAGAAATCATTTTTTTTAACTTCAAATTTCACTTCAAAACTTTTTAAAAGAGTTAAAAGAACTCTCCACTAAAGATGCTCTTAAATAGTAAATCCCTTTCTAAACATCAAGTTACATATCTTTGTTCAATTTTTTTCATACGTGTTTTTAATAAAAATAAAGTTTTTCATACGTGTTGTGTGAAATGCTGAGCATAACAATATATAATAAATCCTTTTGTGTAAAAACAAAAACAATATATAATAATTTCTGTTAACAAAAAAAAATGTAATTAATTGTTTATGACAAAAACTAGAGCATATTGCACAAAAACATTATATGCGTTGCCCAAAACACAGTCTTCGAAAATTCACTTAACGTATAACTTTAGCTACCGATTGTATGGCCACTTACATTTTTGTTATGTGTTTTTAATTTTTATTTCTTTATAACTTTAAGGCATCTCCACCCATGAACCTCTCAAAAAATTCTTAACTATTTATGGGTCCCACCATTTTATTATTAAAAAGAAAAAACAAAACAAAATTTTCGGCCAATCACGGACCGCCACGTGTCCGTGAATAGTTAAAGATCAATCCTTAAGTAAAGTATTTAAGGATTTTTGGATTAAGAATTTAAGGATGGAGATGCTCTTAGACTCTGATTATTAGTGAAATAAATTACAAGACTTTTCTTCCAACAAAAAAAAATTACAAGACTTTTCAATGTAACATGTACAAGACCGAGGAGAACATATTATTACTTTTTAGATTTTAGTTTTGTTTTTTATGATTTACTATCTCGCTTCCATTAATGGTTTTTTTAACAAAAGATTGAATTAGCTTCCATTAATTTCATCTTCTTACTTCCCTATATAAAACACAAACTTCACCTGCCCTCTCACATCATCACTTCAGAGCAAAAGCACCAAATATTATTCCTCCTCTTCTTGATCATGATCATGATCATGATCGTCATCATTATTATGATCATGATCATGATGATGCTCGTCTCTCTCTTTCAACTTTTAATGTTCTCTCCTTTACAACATGGATGGACTTTGGAACGTATAAGTATCTCACGGAGAAGAAGATTTCTTGGACACTAGTGTTCCATTGGCATTATCCTTACTGAGCTTTTTTTCTTCTATTTTTATTTTTATTTTTTTAAATCTAAATCTAAAACTAATTAGTTTCTACCAAATTATCAATAGAAAGTTCTTCTATGTTTTAGAAGTTTTTTTCTTGATCTTGCAAGGCTTATTAGTTTTGTATTGTTCTTTTGCTTTGTTTTATCATTTGTTAATTTTTGTATTTTGCCTTTTGTTTTTTTGTTTAATCTATTCCTCCTGAGCTTTTTTAATGTAAATTTGTGATTGAATCCCATATTTTATCAAGTTCTAAGTTGCTCTCAAACATCTCTAATCTTTATATTATTTTTTAAGCTCTTTTATAAGTTATTCATGTTAATGCTCTTTGAGGCTCAACAAGAAATACACACTCACACATAATGTTTATGTAAACACTACTTAGCTGCAAAATTAAATTATATTTGCTATAACATTTTTAAATATTACAAAATGAATAATCAACAAACCATTCACAGACCCAATCAGCACATTTTTTTTTCTCCCAAAAAATTGGAACCAAATTTTTTTTAAAAAAAATACAAAAAAACCAAAGATTGTGTCTGTGTTAGCAAGGATGTCCACCGGCAGTAACACAATGGTTAAATGCAGAAAACCAAGAACGTTTTCCTTCGACCTGCGATGTCGATGGCCTGAATCCTAAACTGGATCTTGAATATGATCCATTCATTAACCGGCTTTGCGGTTCAGCAACATCCGAGCCACCAAGGCAGAGACTTGGTGGAAACCGATGGCAGCTAAGGGACCGAAACGATGATGATCCAATGGACCGTGAAAGTCGAGAACCGGTTCTTGAGACAACCGGTTTACAACTGTAGTGAGGGTTAGCGAGGAGAGCAGTGTCTAAGACATCGGAGGAGCAAGTGCAGAAGGACAAGGAGATGCTTGTTCTTGATGATGTTGATGTTCTTGTTGTTGCTGTATTGGGAAGTTTGGTGAAAGAGACAATGCCGTTTCGACAGAGAGGACACGAGACTGAGCCTGGTGTGGCTTGTGATGTATTTGACGATGTTATGCTCGTGGTGCTTAGGTATAATGCACAGTTTGTACATAACTCATGACCACATCCTGTTATGTCACACGCACACACACATTTGATCACTTCAACCTTCTAAGGAAGCAGATTAAATTTCGATAGTTAATGTGATGGCTTACCATCTGCGGCTACGGTGCATTTTCTTTCCAAACAAACGGCACAAGGGTCACAACATGGAGTGAGACAATCGTTTTCTCGCCAGCCACATTCTCTGAAAGACTCAGACGAAAAAAATCAATCAACCTCGGAGATTGTTTGATCATTGGGTGTTTCAATCAAGTAAAAGGTGTACTTACTGAGCAATCTTGACAATGCTCATTAGAGGAAGGCAGAGGAAAGGAGAGGGGATGTTTGGCTGATGGCCTAGCGACTGCTCTGTGGTCGGGTTCAGGATTTCTTCCAGCCAGTTCCGGTGCCATGACCGAGCAACCATCAATGGTGTCCATCTAAAACCAAATAAATAAAGACATCGGTGTTCATATCAACCTGGACCGGGTTTTGTAGGCAGAGAAACTGGGAGAAGATCTAACCTGTTAGAGTTCATGGCAGTTAAACAAGCACCCTTACCAATCAAAAGCTGAGCAAAAAACAAAAGCCAAATGAATTCATATCAGAACTTTAAACGGAACGTAAAAGAAACAAAACATTTTCAGAATGAAAAACCGGATTGTTTGGGATTTGGTTAAGCATATGTACCTGGCAACACTGTGTGTTTCCACCACATGAAGCATAGTGCAGAGCTGTACTCCCAGCACCTTCAATATAAAACCAAATAGCCAAAGCAAAAACAAACTAAAAGACTTGAGTAATTCAAGCATCTCCCATCCATTATCATAGTTAGATCAATCCGAGAATGTAATAATAACCTATGAGATCTATTGTCGTTCCATCTTCCACGGTGACCTGAGTAACCGAAGCTCCCAAATCCAAGAGTAACTGCACCGTCTCCACATGTCCATTCAAAGCCGCCACATGAAGAGGCGTAATTCCTCCATCTGCTGCTCTGTTGACCACTTCATGAAGAACACTGCGCACATACAAAGAACGCAAAACACATTCAACTAATCATCATGCGACTAAAGCATCATTCTTTTCATAATACATTTTTTAACCTTGGATCAAATCCAGCAACTGAGGATTCATTATTCTTCAACAGGCTCCAGCAATTAGAGACACTCGGTATGTACTCCGAAAGCAAGATCCTGATACACCGAGGGTGACCATTTAGAGCCGCGAGGTGCAGAGCAGTACCGCCGTTCAAGTAATCAGATCGGTGAATCTAAAAAACCCGAGTAATAATCAATCCAAGAAACATAATCATTTACTCAATCTCTACCAGAAAATCACAATTTGAAGGGTCGATCAAATCCTTACATTAGCACCAAAAAGAATCAGAACCAAAACAACTTCCCAATGACCATGTTGACAAGCTTGCATCAAAGCCGTTTGTCCACGATAGTTCCTGAGATTAATATCAACTCCTGATTCCACCAACAGAGAAACTATCTGAACAACAAACAACAAACAACAAACCCAAATTCAAAATCTTCAACAACAAGATCATCATCATTGTAAAAGTCAGAACTTTTGGATCTTGAAACATCATAAGCTAGTACCTCGTGGTGGCCTTGAGCGGCGGAGTAATGGAGAGGAGAGTTGCGAACGCCGAAAGTAGAGTAACGAGCGAGTCTCGGGTTGTAATCTAAGAGAGCTTTCGCTTCCTCTAAATCGCCGTCTCTAGCCGCTGATACTAAGCGTTCGCCGGAAGCGGAACAGCCGAAAGAATTTCCGACGAGGCTCAGAAACCTCATCGTTTTACGATATAAAGTTGAAATTTTTACGATCGGATTCTCAGAACAAAAGACATTGAAGATGAAACCCTAATCAATCGAAATCCAAAACATCTATGGATTCCCAATTGAAGCAGACCCAATTCGAAAATCTCAGCTCGAAAGAATCAGATATACAATTGAATTTTTATTGATGTTTGTTGTTTATATAGTTGTTCTTTAATTCTCATTAAGTACAGATCATCATCATCATCATCATCATCATCATCAACATCCTGCTTTGAGAATGAAGAAACTCTAACAGAATTTGACTGCAAAAAAAGAAAAAATCAAAACTTTAAGAGGAAAGAATATCCAGAAAACCTCTTTGAAAATGGGTAATCCATAGGGAGATTAAAGAATCAATCCATTTTTTTTTTAATTTATGTTTCAAAGAACAACAAATTGGTGATTATTTATTTCGACCCAAAAAAGCAAAAGAATCCATCCATTTTTCTAATTATTTGACTCTAAAAAAAAAGACATTCTCTATCACGAGAAGATAGCCTTTTTATTTCTTTCAAAATCTTAGTATGGACCAACCAAAAGTATATAAATAAAATGAAATTGCTTTCAAAAAAAAAAGAAGCTTCTTTCTTTTGTGAGCCAATAATAATTCACTAATCAAATCTCCGAAAGTAACATGAGCTTAACGAAAACAAAAATGTACAGAATAATACAATGAAATGTGGAGGAGGATGAGCATGTGGGTCGTGTCACGTAATGGGTATAGTAATTGCATTTTCGCATTAGCAAAACTATCATTGATGACTTCGAATTTTTAACTAATCAAAAATTTCAACCTCTAATGAGTTATTTTATCCTCAAAATCTGTTGTATATATGGAGATGTGTAGATGATGATTTCTCCATACCATTAACTGAAAAACATTTTCGTACAAGAATTTCTTTTGAATTTGTTTGGTTTTGATTTCCTGGAACATATTTGTAAAAGAGAAATCTTTCAAAGTATATTCCTATTGAAAAAGTGAATATATATCCTCATAGTTTGACATTAGACATGTTTCTATCTCCCTCGTATTATGTGTTGTATGTACCTTCCTTTTGCATCTTCACAATCAGTGTGAAGCCAAAATGTTTGTTGTTCTTAGTGGATTTTCTCAAGCCAACCTTCTACTTTGACCAAGACTCACATTTTTTTACACTTGATGGAGCCATTCTTTGCTCTCATCTCCACAAAATAGATGTTGGTTTAACATTTCGCTTTATGGTGGACATACTTCATCCAACAGCTCACCAGTCATTGAAGATGTTTCTCCAATTGCAGAGGGTTTACAAAACCTTAGATGCATCTACCGACTCTAAGTCTTACACGGTTTATGAAAAGACGAAGAAGTCATTAGATATTTGGATCACCACAGCCAAACCAGGCTCCCCACATCAACATTTAGCGCCTCAAATGCTGGATGTTCTCATTTTTTGTACACATTGTATTGAGGAGATGGACATTGAAGACTTTTAAGGATTCATACCAATAGGAGAGAGAAAGAGATCTATTCATAAAAGAAAGAAGAAAACTCAAACTTTACCAGCTTAGCCTGAAGAAAACTTTGGCAATCTCAAGGTTTATGTGTTTATGACTTTATATGGCTTCATTTAAAATTAGTCTTATTTATATTAAAAGATACATGATTTTCTTATGCACAAACAAGAAACAAATGTTTATAGGATATCTCATTGCACCATGGTACATATCCTTCATCTAGTGCAACTTTAGTACAATTGAGGCTCCATTAGTAGTATCCAAGGTGCATCTCTTCCCGATATCGGAAAGGAGTTTCCGCGCATGTTCTCAATAATAACCTCACCCTATAAAGTTAGAGTAAGAGTTGTATCATCTAATTTTTATCAATGATTATAACTAGTTGGAATTCTTATATGCAAATATGTCATCTTATGGGATCACCATCAATGAATTCAATAAGCATCTTGATCTTTTGGCTTCATGTAAAAGGTGAGTTCGCTAGGCTTGTTAAGATTTTTCTGTTCAAAAAACAAAACTATATTTCCTAATTTTCTGTTTTTATTTTTCCCCTTGAAACCCTTTAGACCTGAGAAAACTTCTATTCGTTCCACTTTGATTCATGAAACAACTGCTCAAGAAATCAAATGGGTCATTAGGATAATCGTAAAAGGTAAAATCTTTTTTTCTTTGCAGATCGCACCTTTATGTTTTCGTTTACTCATCAAGTTCATTTACGGTTACAACATACCTAAATGAATAATCTTTTGCAGATTGAGATATTTGTTGGTTAACGCTTTCGAGTCTTGTTGAGGAGTTCCAACAATTTCCGGTTTATATTTTGCCAATGCTGATTCCTGATAATAGTCAAGATGACAATGAAGCATTCATTCCCATACCTGACATTCATTCTATATCATCTTCTCCTAGTCATTCATTGCATTTTGCATCTGCATCTTCAACATCCTCTACATCTTCTTCATACTCTGCATCTTCATCACAATCTCATTCTGCATCTTCATAATGATCTCATTATGCGTCGTCATCGTCGTCATCATCATCATCATCTACAATCCCTAATCTCATACAAAACACAACACATACTGTTGATGGTCTGGATGGCCATGTCTCTAGGAATAATGGTAGGCCGCAACGACAGTCAAAAGGACCACATTATCTATTTGACTATCATTGCTATCTTTTACAACATGATTCCTTATTACCAGAAATAGAACCTTCCTTTCAAACCCATACACCATATCCTATATCCTTTGTTCTATCATATGATCATATAACCCCTTCTTTTAAATCCTTCATTCTCTCCATCATTATAGAAACTGAACCACGTACCTTTGTTGACGCCATAAAGTCTGTCGATTGGAAAAATGGTATGAATGATGAGCTTAGATCTCTCGAGGTCCCAATGCCAGAAGGAAAGAATATTGTGGGTTACAAATGGGTGTATAAGTTGAAATTCAATCCTGATGGCACTATTCACAAACACAAGACAAGATTAGTGGCCAAAGTATTCACTTAACAAGAAGGAGTGGATTATATAGATACATTCTCCCCTTTTGTAAAGCTTGGGACAGTTAAATTGCTTTAAGGATTAGCTGCCAAGCTTGGTTGGAGTCTTACGTAGATGGATGCATCTAATGCTTTCCTCCATGGCACATTGGATGAGAAGATATATATGACCTTTCCTTTGGGATACACACCACCACCAGGGGTTTTTCTTCTTGAAAATCCAGTGAGCGGGGTACACAAGTCACTCTATGGGCTTAAACAAGCCTCTAGGCAGTGATATCACATGTTCTCTCCAGTCTTAATTGCAGATGGTTTTGAACAAGCACCTGGAGAGAACACACTTTTTTTTGAAGTTGCAAGATAATAATTTCGTTGCTCTTCCTGTCTATGTTGATGACATTCTCATTGCAAGTAATGATGACTTGGCTGTTGAAAGTGTGAAGCAGGTTTTGCATAATGTTTTTAAGGTCAAGGATATGGAAGCACTGAAATATTTCTTGGGGCTTGAAATAACAAGATCTTCCAAAGGAATAACTATTAGTCAACGTAACTATACTCTAGACTTACTTGAAGAAGTAGGACTGGTAGCAGCTAAACCATGTTCAGTTCCAATGGATTCCACAGTGAACTTGAGCATGGAAACTAGAGTTCCTTTGGATAATGCCAGGCCATATAGAGAATTGATTGCAAAGCTTCTGTACTTGACACTTGCCAGACCAAACATCACTTACGTTGTACATAAGCTAAGCCAATTCCTCTCAAAGTATACATATGCTCACCTTGATGCAATATATAGAATTATCATATACTTGAAATTTAATCATGGTCAAGGTATCTTCTACTCTTAAACAACTAAATTGTGCTTGAATGCATTTGCTGATGCAGGTTGGGCCTTATGCTCAGACACTAGAAGATCAGTCTCTGGTTATTGTGTTTATTTGGGCACTTCTTTGATTTCTTGGAAGTCGAAAAAGCAAAGAGTTGTGAGTAGAAGCAGCACAGAGACTGAATATAGGGCAATGGCAGATGCCACTTGTGAGTTGTTATGGTTAGCTCAACTTTTGACAGGTTTACACATCAAGACTAATGGTCCAACAAAGCTATATTGCTTCAACAAGTCGGCATTATATATTGCCTCTAATCCTGTGTTTCACGAGCGAACAAAACACGTGGAAGTGGATTGCCACAAGGTACGATATCAGTTGAAGTGTGGCTTTCTTAATACATTTCATGTCGACACCAGGAATCAACATGCGAATATTTGGACCTAGCCATTACCTTCATTTCAGTTCCACAATCTCTTGGCCAAAATGTCACTTTCAAGCCTTTATCTTTCCGCAAGAGCTCCAGATTAAGGTTTCAGGGTAGTGTATTAGACTAAAAAAATGTATTAGTAATTAATTAAGAGTTAGTTAGTGATTAGCTAATTAATGAAGATGTATTATAACCTGCGTTGTACAAAATATTTACAGCTTAATGAGAAACATCAAACTTTACTCTTTCTCTCTCTCTCTCTTTGAGCTGATTCTGGATCATAACACTTCTCCTCCTTACTTGTCCAATCACTACACCAAAATGATTGTTGTTACCACATCTGGTGAGGTTCTCATGGTCGTATGCTACGACATCCACACCAGCTCCTGCAGTTTCTACATCTACGAGATGAACCATGTCACTAAGACATGGGATGAAATACCGTCTTTGGGAGGTTAGGCTCTGATCTTCGAATTTGGAATCAATGGCCCGCCAAAGATATTCAAGGGATCAAGGCAAACTCTATCTATTTCAACGGCCCTGATTTCAGCACTAAGCATATATTCATCTTCAATCGCAAGGCCGAGCCATTCATGCCTTCAACCAGCAAGTTCTTTGATGCTCGATGGTTCATCTCAAATGTCTAATGCAACTACAAGTTATCTGGACACGCCACACAAATATGAATCTTTGCTTTCGGTCCTTTTGCAAACCCGGAAAGAGAACCTGCCCGTGGGTCACTCTTCCCTCGGGGAAGGTCGATTAAAGCTTGTGATTTACCCTGAGTTATCAGAAAAAAAAGAAACCTACAAGAATGTGTTTTCCCCTTCGTTTTACATGCTTGCAAGCTCTACAACAAGCCAAATTCGCAGGCAGCTATGTAGGATGTTATTTGCATAAAAATTGATATGGCTTACTATATCCTTTCTTCTAGTCACACAAAGCCCTTTCTTCTTCTTCTTCTTCTTCTTCTTCATCAGAACGTATCATATTTTCAGTTTCTTATAATATATAATTTCTACCATACATCTCATTAGTGGAGGGTTAGAGACTAGAGTCGACTAGTGAGTGTGTTGCTTATAAGTCTTGTGTTCAAAAACCCAAGTTTATGATTTGCAGTTCAAAACCTATCTTATGAACCAATGCAAAATCAACCCAACTATGCAACAAAGCTACGGCTGCTCTTTAGTCTATACGTATCTATCACGAAGAGAAGATGCTCAAGAGTAAAAAGATGATCTTTAAAAAAAATCTAACCTTTAAGAGCACGTACAACGGTTAAATATAACCGATCTTTAGCGTTAGTTTTTAGGTTAGTTAGATTAAAATAATAATAAAGACGACGCAAATGGTAAGAGCCGATACTTAATTAAGGAGTTTAAGGATCGGTTCCGTAACGACGTGGCATGATCTCATTGGATGCGGGATTTTCTTTGTTGCGTAAGAAAAAAAAAGCATTTATTTTCGCTTTTTCCTTTTTTTTGTCAGAAGGATTTCATTTTCTGATCCGTTTTTGATCCGTTTCAGATCTGTTTTTTTTTTGTATTTGGGTTTTTGGAATCGTTACATATCCATTTACGATTTTTAAAGTTTCGGATCCGTTTCAGATCTGTTTAAAATATCCCGATCAGAACCCAAAATACCCGAAAATATCCGTTTCGGTTCCGTTTCAGATCCGATTTTTTTGTTTTTCAGTTTTTGAAAATGATACGAATCTGTTTACGATTTATGGAGTTTTGGATCCGTTTCGGATCTGTTTAAAATATCCCGATCCGAACCCACACTAGTAAAAAAAACGGATATAGCCACGTTTTAAATTCGTGGCTATAAG